>JARJCM010000173.1:0-229806 GCA_029233265.1 Mycena alexandri
TGTTCCACTTTTATCTTGGTTTGCTGTAGTATGGAACACTTGGCTTTTTTACAGAGATTTAGACTACAGCGACTCAAATACCAGAGAAAACCCTGGAGCAACCAAGCATTCTCCCGGCCAAATCGTCACGCAGAAACCTTTGCTGCGGCATCTTTTTGGCAAGCACTTTTATATTTTGATGTCGGACTGGAGGGATTTGGATATATATTTATGCCCGAGCATTTAGCATGTATCCCTCCGCTAATTGACATATACGCAGTTAAACTTTCAACATGCCGGCTCGTCGGATTGATCGCCATCATAAGTAAGTAAGTCATCATAAGTCAATCTATTGAGCTGTAAATGGGCCAGTTAAGGCTACGACAGCAGTACACTAAGGTGGATGTATGTATCTACGAGGTGGTTGGTTCTGTATCGTATTTTCGTAAGAGAAGAAATAAAAGATTGATCGCGGATCAGACGCGGTTACATGTTGCATGACGAACACACCCCACGACAAAGAAGTCCCAAAACCAGCAACTTTGAGGAAACCATAGCTATATATGCAAGAGTGTACTACTTGTATGTAGGTTTGTTCTCAGCGCAACAGTGTTAAATTACTTACTTTTCATACAACCAACTCGTGCCGCCTCGTTGGAGATGAACTCCCCATGCAATGTGTTATTTTCGAGAACCATTTCGTGTTTTGTTCGGAATTTTTCCTGACAGGCCAATTCAGCCCAAAAACTCAACCGCGCGCTGGAATTTCCGGGCTGCAGAACTAAATGGAGACGGAAGATTTAAATGGTTGGATTCGTGTCTAAAGATGATCTAGAAAGATACTCCGGAGGTTTTTTCTGTCGTTCTAGCCGTTTTTTTTTGGCTCTTCTGATGAACTGCTGGGTGTCTTCGACATCAGCCTCCGTCACGCATATGGTAAGGTTGACCGAAATTCGATAATTCGTAGGCTCACGCGTCACAAAATTCGAACTCGATGGCTTGAACATGCTAGTACAATATTCACTTCCTTGCGTCACCAAACGCTGGGGACACTTGTTCCAACCTTGTAGGGAGGCCTCCCTCCATCGAGATGCTTGCAAGAATTCTGTTGTAGTGGCCACAATTGTCTGAAGCAAATTCCTTGTAGCGAGATGTTGGTAAGATGCTCATACATTGCGAGACCCCGATGATTCTCGAGGTAATGACCCCGCCTATCACCCTAAAGTAGGATAAAAGGTGCAAAATTTCATCTCCCTCTTTTACGCCACTCAGGACCACTCAGAGAGAGAGGGATATGCACATTTAGAGTCAAAAGAGGGATAAAAGCTGAAAAAAGTCGAAAAGTAGTGATTTTTATTAAATGTGCACTTTGAACGCCATATATTAACCACTAGACTACTCGCACGAACAGTAGTCTGGTGGTTAATACAACCTTCAACAAAATGTTTCGAGAGGGTAGAGATTGCAGAGACAATCCACTAGACAGATAGATAGATGAAATGAGCAGATATGATCAACGCCATGTTGACCCCCCGATCTGATTGTTTTTTGATACACTGTGATCAGCGGGAGAGGTGTCAAAATAAACCCCGAAGATTAATACTACGGGCATGGAGATGGCTAGGTTGAAGAAATCCGAGTCGTCCATACTTATTCCCACGGGTCAAGTAGAGGATGGTTCATTGACCGAGGACGCAAGACAGATGCTCTCCAGGTAGGCTGGAAGCGGGTGAGGCACTGAGCACGGTATAAAACCTCCACCGTTAAATAGTTATCATTGAATGTAGGCCGCTAGATGTTCGAGCCGTCGCTCATACTTCGGACCTCGCTAAAGGATCCTTATCTTCACTCGGCTCTATGTAAAGCACCTGCAGACTTGGAGGTTCGGGCGGTTCAGTTGGCCTGCGCAGGTGCTTTCGTTGGGTGACCGTGTCGGGTTTCCGGCTCTCTCCTGCATCGAGCCCGTCGTGCGCTCTCCCCACGCGGAGAATAATCAACATCGGTAAGATGTTCTGCACAACGAGAGGCTGAGCTCCAGGCGAATCATGTAGCAACACCATTTCACTCACGATTAGATGCTTCCCGATGCTAGTGAGAACGAGTGCAAAGTATGAGCCGTCCCACTGTGCCGGGTCGGTGGTCATTAGAGCTAATGTAAAAAAACAATAAATTGCGCCAGATTCAAGTCTGCTTGCGGCGCATCAGTCGTGACGAGATTGGATCGCAAAATCGTACATCATTTCAATGGCCTTATTGTACCGAGAGCGCAAAGTTTCGCCTGCAGTTCCTCGCAGTACATTGGAGGCACGCCGGATCCACCATATACGTCCAGCTGTTTTATTTTTTCTTCAACAAAAACATACAAAAGGATATCAGAAGAGCCGCTCACCTGTGAGAATCATCAGAGAGAAATTCGCGATAGTGGCCGAGATATATATGTACTGATGTTTGGGGTTCGAATATAGACCGGTCAGGGTAATTAACCCTACACCTGCGGAAGGTCCGTTTTATAATTATCATTCTTGTGTGATCGAAGACGGCGACATACCGAGAGTGCAGGCAATGAGGATTGCAGGTACCACAACGATCTTCCAGCGACATCCCCATATCATGTAGCAGCGATATAGCTGGACTCATCCGTCAGATTGGGTTGTGATGATTGAAAGTAAGCAATGAACCAAGAGAACATCCCACGTTAAACTGATATTTGGATCAGTTCACGACGAGGACAAGAGCGGAAGCAATGACTTGTTGATTGCAAAAATAATGTTGCGTGCCGCTTTCAGCGACTTCGCCTGGATCGTCAGTTGCAAGACAGGTAGGCCTTGGTTTTCCACAGTCTGTGCGCGAAGCAGTCGAGCCTGCACCGCTGTTGTCCTGAGCAAAAGAACGATTTGTGCCGTCCCCAAAAGAATCATCGCGCAGCTGAAAGTGAGCAAGATCCTCCTTGCAGCGTTCTGACGAACAAGAGCGTGGATTGCAAAAATGAACAGGACAAGAAAGATTGCTTCGGCCATGGTGAGTAGTTTGTTAAAAAGCGGGCGTAAACGCAGACCGTAAAAGAAGATCTCCACCTGAAGGACATGTGAGATTGTGCGCGGTGATGTTCCCTGCGGCTTACACATGTGGCGACAATTTGGAATACCAGGCCCTGCCAGTTTCCATCAAATAGGACAGGGTCGGTAGTGGATTGCATTTGTGAAGCCGGATTTCGCGGTGAGGCGGTAAGAGACGGGAAGGTGATGGGTACGTTGAGGTGCAAGGGGATTTAAAGGGAAAGTCAAAGTAAGGCGGTATCATATCACGACGGTTCTGTGGATCATCTTCTGCAATGCGATGTGGGTGGATGTCGTTGTTATGGGGCTAGGCAGAGGGACACTAACCATTCACTGCGATCGAAGTTGTGTAGATGATCTGCGGTTGCTGATTGTTTTGGCCATCCTCGGATGGGATATCAAGGTCTCGAATAACCGACCAACGACCCTGACAAGGGTAGCAGGGCTAATAACTGGCCGAACGGGTATACCTATTTTACTGTTTTGACCTTGGCAACGCAAGAGCCGAACAGAAAGTAGACTCCAGGTTGAACAAGTTTGAAACACAGTATTCCCGCGATTGGTCCAGGTTGCTCACGGGGCGGAGAGATCCATCACATGGACATCCGTGCAGGGGTGATGAGTAGCCGGACCGAAGAGTAGACAAGAGCCACCTAGGGGAGGGTTCCACTGCGCAGCTTAGGCAAGGTCTAGCGGATTCGCGGCGAAGCGAGCGGGAACTTGCTTGCGTCGAATATCTTCGTTCCGTTTCGTATCGTTATCTTCCTTTCTCTCCTTCGTTCCTCTCCGGCTGAGCACAAGCCGCAAGGTGCCAAAGGGTGAATTCACAAAGGTAAGTTAAGAAGAATACATACGTAGACGCAGGCGGACAGACACTGTGTCTTCAAAAGCAGAGTCGTGGATTTCTAGAATCGAGAGAGGCGAAGCGATGTTGGTCTCGATCTTCGATTCCATCGAGTTGAAGTCGACATTGAACGTCAGCAAGTTGAGGACGAAAGCTATAGCATATACAGGACAACGCGGCGCAGCGAGTTAGCCTGAGAGCATCGGGAAGACAAGAGTGGATGTTCAACTGGGACGATCGAGTAGTACGTGGCCTGTACTTATCTTCGATGTCGGAGGCGGAGATTGCACATCGTGCAATCTCCTCCACGCGCGAAGAGAACTGAGCGATGCTGAGCAGATCTCGAGTTCGATTCGCCTCCCGCACCAGCCTAGTCTTCGCGCCCAACGACACTTCTGTTCGTGGGCAGCCGCCAAATTAAGCGTCCGGTGTTGAACTAGAGCTCCGCCGTCAAGCTTCAACCTTTACAATCCGTCGTCAGTATCGTTACCCAAATACCAACGAAGCGAACAGAACCCCGGCTCATCGGTGCGGTTTGAGGTTAGAAGCACAGGCCTATTAGGTGTGCATGTCATTCCGCGACGATTTGGCGCTATTTGGGGACCAGGATGGGGTCGAAGAAGCGACTGGTTTAAGAGAAAAGCCGAGGTGGCCGATTCCGATTCACCGGGTTTTTTCTTCGAACGCTGGGGCATTAAGTCGACAGAGCAACACAGGAGAGTTTCAAGCGCCTCGTGGCCCACGAAAATTGAAGTCTAATTCGTTTGTGTGGTGAGAACAGGTCGGAACCGAGCCTCATGCGCGTGTGTGCAATTCGTTGCCCTCTGGTGTGTAATAAATATCTTCGAAGCTCCGGGATATAGTGAAAGGGTTAATTAATGTTTGATTTAGGTTTAGACGTGAGGTTCGAGAGATTGAATTTGCAGTTGGAGACTGGAGGCAGGCGCGACGAGTTGAGCAGTTTTCGAAGAGTGAGTTCGCATCCGAGTCAGAGTCTGAGATGCTCAAGGTGGTGAGATGGAATTCACAGCGGAGAGCGCTTGAAGACCAAGGAAAATTGAAAACCAAGAAGAATTCCAGGAAAGTCCAGACGCCTGCAGTGCTTAGCTCCACCCCTGAAACAGCGTTCCCGACTCCTCCCGCGAAGCCCGAAGATGAAAGCTGGACGTGGACATGGACGACGACATCAATCAAAAACGACGACACGACCAAACAAACGCGTCTTCGTCTTTGCTTCCATGTCAATTTTTTCCATTTCATTTGCTGACTTACCTTATTCACAGAAGGCTTCTCTTGTTGACTGACTGACGGCTGCTGCGTTATAAGAACGCGAAAGTAGAGCGTGGTTCCAGTTTCCTCTTTCTCCCTGCTCATCCTCACCTTCCCTTTAGTTCTGCGCACCATGTACCCCTCCCCAGAGGTAAATTATAACACCAATCCTAGTAATAGCACTAGACGGCCCCGCCGGCAACGCTCCTTCTCCCTCGCCGAATTCCGCGCACTCGTCTCTGCTGCGCTCGATCCAGACTCCGAGGACTCGGCCGCGTTGTTGTTTTCCTTTTCCTCATCTGCTCCCCCGGCGTCTACACCTACACCTACTTCGACATCGGCATCGTCTTCGGCACCGAGCACTCCGACCGCAATCCGCACCCTCGAGCGAAAGAAATCGCTCCCCAGTCTGCACTTGCAGCCGACCCAATCCCGCGTCCGCCTCCTCCTCGCCAAGCTCAAGAAACGCGCGGCCGCACTCGTTCGTCGTCGGCGTGGGTCACACTCCTCTTTTCCGCATAAACACAGCGTGCGGTCGGTCCACGTCCAGATCCAAACCGTCGCCGACGAACCCGAGCTACTCTTCGAGCCCTACCTCCCCCTCGCCGCGCAGTACGAACGCGCTCTCCACGACTCCGGCGGCGCGTACCCGTTTTTGCTGTCGGCCACGCCAAGAACCTCTCTCGCGCGCGCTTCGTTCGCCTCTCCCTCGTCGGAGGAGTCATACTACCCCTTCTCCGCACACACCACTCAATCGGAGGAATCGCACGTGCCGCCCTCGCCCACCACGTCCACTTTCTCATCCTCTTCTACATCCTCGTCTGCAGGTGGGTGTTCTTCCTCTTCCTACGACCACGCACACTCGTACTCGTGCTGCACCAACGCTGGGTCAGAGCCTCAGCGCCCATGGTCCGTAGCGACGTACGATTCCGGACTCGCTTCACCTTTCGCACCCGCCGACGGACTCGGGCCGGGCATCGAGGCGGAAGCAGATCCCTTCGCGAAAGGCGCAGTCCGCGTCGTTCATCGGTCCTGCGAGGCGCTCCCGCATCCAACGGTGCTTGGGTCGGGGTATTGGTTGCGCGGGAGCGGGAGCTACAACGCGGGAGGGGGTGGAACGAGGCGGGCGAAGCGGGGGAGGGAGAAGCGCGTGCGGAGGGATTTGGAGCTGGCGGCGGCGGAGGGCGGAGTAGCGGTGCAGGTGGAGCATGAGGGGACGCAGCAATCGTCCCCGCCAACCTCATTCCCATCCTCTCCCTCTTCGCACCGATCGGCAGCGACTGCCGCGACCCAACAGCTGTCTTTATCCCGCGCACACACCACACCTGCCACAGCCGCTCCGCGCACTCGTACACTGCGTGCGCCGCACGACGCGTACCCGTCCAGGCTCGCCGTTTCCGTTGACCCGGGGGCTAACCTGCTGATTCGGTCGTCTCCAACACCTTCACCTTCACATTCTCGTTCGCTCACTGCTTGTTGCGTCGACAGAAATCCGCTCATTCTCGTTCATTGCTTACAAACTCACTCGTTGCTAGAAACTAAATTGGAAGCCCAACTCATCTTGTACTTCTTGCCACTCTCCTTCCCCTCGCTCGCTCATTAGACCTGCTGCAATTTGCAAATGTTTTTTTTTGTACCACCGCTCATTACGTTGTACTCGCCCTCCCTGCTCCATCGCACCCGCTCCTTGTTGTACCATCACCCTCCTTACACTTGTACTAATTCCCTTATCTTAGAACTAATCGTACTTTTAACCTACCTACCCACTCCTCCCATGCGTAGATATTCACTGCGTTAAGCGGCTCCGTCGGCACAGGGTAGGACATCTGACGACGTGTGACGACGTGTGCCGATCTGGTGTCGGCAGACTGTGTTTCCATGATCGGCACGGGTCGTCACACGCCGTCCGACGTCGGCAACCCGTGCCGACCCGGCGGCTTAACGCAGTGATTATCGTAGTAGATTTCGTGCGCGGCGTAATCGTAATTCTGACGTTGCTCAGATGGTGCAATTGAATTCCTCATCGATCTCGAAGCTTGCGTTTAAAGAACCAAAGCGGGGGGACGCGTCTAAGCATTTGGCCGTGCTTGGTCGGAACTTGCGACGCGTTTGGGCACGTGCTGAGTGTGATTTCTCTTCGGTTGAGTTCCAGTTGAGTTCCAGCGTCTTCATTCGGGAGGTTTTGAAAGTCTACTGTCGCGCCAACTCAAGTAACGCGTTACGCTGGGAAAATTTCAGGCACTTAGGCTGGATCAATCACTATGTAAGCCTTTGAATATAATGGGTATCGATGCATGTGCATTGATAATTGCTGATGCCATTATTATTTTGTGGTTAAGTTTTGAAACGAGGATGGTGAACAGATCGACGCATCCGCGTTGGCTTCCCGGTCGGATCCTTTCTCATTCAAGTGTTTCTGGCTGAATTAAAGACTGGGCATCTATGGTGGGTATATATCTCGCAATGTATGAGCTGTGTGACGAAGTGAAGCCATTCCTTCAACGAATCAGGGATTTGGGGGTGTACCCTCGTCGCCCATGACCAGCTTTCGCAACATCGCGTCAGAAAGCGCAAAAATTCAGTGGAATACGCGTGGTGAAATAGGGGGAAGAATGTTTACAGTGCTGGTAGCAAGAAGTCCGAGTCGGGTAAGAAGCGGCGCGAGAGGCGAAAGAATCATTGATGCGCAAGTTGAACATCCACGCTAAGTTCCCACGGTTCAACAGTTTATGATGGTATACAACAGGCATCTTCCAGGACAAGCTCTATGTAATCTTCTCAGCCAGGGCGGTCTCTAGAACTGTAACAGACCATTGAAGTCGCCTCCCCAAAAAATAAAATTGTCTAGGGTGTGATTCTTCCAGCCCTAGTTACCCGACGACCCATCGATGGGCGCAGTGGTTACCGAAGTTGATTGCAAAACTTCAAAAAGACCTGGACACATTGAGACTTGAACTCAAGACCTCCCACATCATCCCACTGAAAACGACCTTGTCAGATGAGTTACGAACGAAGGTTGTTCGTTTGCTCACAAATATAACCCAAAAAGAGGGAGATGAGGCGCATGAGGCCGCGCGCGCAGTGGTACGGAAGGGCCAAGGTGTCGGATATCACCCACTTCTCGCCATTGTAAACCTCCTTGCGAAAGACCGCTTGCTTGCGCGCGCTCTCCTTGATGCGAAGTCGATGCGCTTTGGTGCAGGGATGCTTGGGGTGCAGCGCGTCTTCGATGACATCTACGTCTTGAAATATTTTGTCCTGGAACGCGCCGACGGTGGCGTACATCAGAGCGTCGACGTGTCGGTGGGTGGGGGGCTCGGGCACGATAAAGAAGTGCTTCATCGCGGAATCGTCGTCCCTTTTCCCCTTCAGCAATTTGGGCGACACGATCGCGCTCCAAGCGGGTCGATACGGATCCGCCGTCGGTACAATCCAGAATTCATGGTCCTCCCACATGAGCGCCTCGTTGGAGCCCCTCCAGCCCGAGGATTCGACCAAGGCACCGGGTCTTTCCGACGACAAAGCCGCGATGAGGATGGCATAGGTCATGTTGTACCGGGACCGGTTTAGACGGACGTATTTGTCGTCTTGCAGGATGCCCATAATGAGAGTAGCGACGTCAACGATATCGGCTGTAGGTTTCGCGCGGGACTTGGTGGACAATTTGGAGGTGGCTTCGAACTCGGGTGATTCGAAATAACTCATAATGTGGAGACGGTGTTCTTTGGGGACCGGGAGATATGCGTAACGAGCCCAGAGCGCGTAAAATGCGAATATGTAGCCGCGTATCGTCATTTTCACCACATACTCGTCCAGTTTGCCTTGCAGGGTGTATCCTAAGTAACACACGAACTCCTTGACGATATCTGATAACGGTTGTGAGTAAAAGCAGCGAAGACAGAGAAAGAAGGTGAGAGCTGACCCCAACCGGGCAGCTTCGCTCCCGGGACGATCTCTGCGGGGAATGGAGTCTCGGGCTGGGGGATGGCGGGGTCTGCTGCACGTTGTCGTAAAAATTTCCTCCACAAGTCTTTCGTTCGGTTGTGGCGCCCGATGGCGGTTGGGCTCAGCTTTTTCTTGTGTAGGACGCCGGCCAAGGGCGCCGTCATCGCGGCTTTGGTCACGACATCGGCTCGCGCGAGTCGCTGAGCGGCGGCCTGCTCGTCGGACAGCCGAGGCTTTGAGAGCCTGGTCATCGAGTATTAGAGAAGGGTATATAGCGTAACAGAGAACGAGAGTGGGTGGGCAGCGCCCGAGATGGGGGGAAGAAGCAAGAGAGAAGGCTGTCACGCTGGCATGAAATAGTCGCGCGTGTCGGAGTTTGAATTCCGGAACCGAATTGGTGACGTCACGCGTTAGAGAACCTCCGCGGACGCAAAAATAGTAGTGCTTTGGCGAAGAATAAAATAACATTTTGTGGAGGCTGTAAGTAAGAGAGTTACAGGGTCTAATTACGAACACGCAAGCGCTGCCACGCTGCCAGAGCGTCCCCGTGCG
Source organism: Mycena alexandri (assembly GCA_029233265.1). Taxonomy (NCBI): domain Eukaryota; kingdom Fungi; phylum Basidiomycota; class Agaricomycetes; order Agaricales; family Mycenaceae; genus Mycena; species Mycena alexandri. Next base: position 9,646 of record JARJCM010000173.1, read on the forward strand.
CAACGGGAACTGGTAAGAAACACGACGCGAGTCGGCAATCAAATATCGATGTCGGCAAAAACCATTTCCATTATTCACCCAGTGCAATGTACTTGGCGGGCCGGTCAAAGTCTTGAATAAAACGGGCTTGGGCGACGGTGACCATCGTTAAAGCCAGGTAGGAAGTGACTCGGAACAGAGATCGGCTCCTCGGCACGATTGGCAGCTTCCTCATTTGGCGATTGGCGTTGAGTTGAGTATGACGCGGGAAATGCCCGTGCCCCCGACGCCCTAACCAACACCGAGGACGAATAGTCGCGCGGCGCGGCGAGAAATCTCTATTGCTCAGAAATACCCGCGACAGAAATCTATATTGCTCAGAAATACCCGCCCAGGAATATTCCCGCTCAGAAATATTCCCCGCCCAGCGATATTCCCGCCACCACTCTAGCGGACGGCTGTTATGTCCGTGCAAATCAGTCTTTCATTTTTCCCCATTTATCAGTTCTGGTCGCACTCAATCCAACTCTGATTGTGCTCCCGTCACCTCCGGACACACCATCACGCACTACATCAGACCCTGCACCACTTCCGGTAATACTCCAGCACCACTCCAGCTCACTCCGATCGATTAATGGTTCACCTGCTCCCGGACCTATCCCGGAATACATAGCTCTCGTCCAATCATGGATTGCTGAGTACTTCTTCCTTAATATCCACTTCGCTTTCATTACCTTACCTTCTTGGCCAACTCCGGCTTCACTCCTCACCTCGTTCACCCTCCGGTCATCCTGGTTAATCCCGGAACCTCTGGACTAGTCATCCAGCCCCGACCGGTTCAATGCGGTTCATCCATATCGCCCCGGAACATTCTACCTGAACATTCCACCTGTACTTCGCACTGGTCCTTCACTGTGATACAGGTTGTGGCACCTCCGCACTCCTTGGTACATTCCGGACTGTGATTATGTAATCACTCCGAACTCCGGTCCTCCACGTTCCTTGGTTCAGCTCCACTTCACCCACGTCGTCTCGGACCTCTGCCCCTATGCATTGGAACTCTCCTAAAGGACTGCCAATGTCCTCCGGAATGATTCCTTGCAACTGTGTCCACTCCGGCGACCCGGAGCTCCCAAAACCACCAACACTTAACACCAGTACCTTGGAACTCGTTCATCTCGACTACCAAACATGCCAGTCCAACATCTGGTACAATTATGCACTATTCATCTATGCCCCATCACTCCTGCTCTCGTTCCAGTCGCTCCGGACATATCTCCGGAATCCGGAGATACCCGGAGTCACCGGAGTCATCAGACTCTCCCCGGAACGTTCGCTATTATGCCTTATCAACTCCTCTTCCATTTATGCATCCCTTATCACTTCTCATCTATTGTTTCAACGCTCTCATCACTTCTCCTTGTTATCTTTTCATATGCTTCACGCTTCCATCACATTCCCATCATTCCCCATCGCTTCTTCATCTGCCTCAAGGCAGATGTCATAGCACTTACATCTTATCACTCTTCTATCCATCCGTTCATCTATCAAACCATATGCTCTACCTTTCCCCTTTCCTACTTCCTATTATTCCTTATTCCCACTTCATCACTTTTCCCGCATGGTGGTGTCTTCTTCCATGCGGTTCACTTCATTTCATGTTGCTTCACATTGCCTCATGTTACTTATTCCCTTTTGTACAAATTACTTGTCCTTAGTATAAATACCGGTACTTTACATCTTGTACAGTATCCGAAAAATAAAAGTTATCCATGCTTCCCTCTCATGGACTGTTGCCAATCGTCTCTTGAGGTTCTGGTCATTGCCTCTCGACGACTCCCTCCCTATGGCCTTGCTCCCGTCCTCCTCTGGTTCCCTCCTGTGACTCCGGTCACTCCGGTCACTCCGGTTTCCGGTCACAACTCCGGAGTCCTCGCTCGGCCATACCAACAACTGCGGTTCAACTCCGGGTTGTCTCCCGTGTCTTGGATATGCCTCTAGTTCGCTCCGGCACTCTGCCTTTGCTCCTTCTACATGTTAACCGTTCCGGTTCACACCGGAACTGCGCTGGACAACTACCAACAACACTGGTGATGCTCTTGTATCTCCGGTCCAGGCTATCCCTGTCCCGTCGCCATCTTCGAGCTCGTACGACTCGGACCTTGGCATAGGACACTTCCCCATCTCGCAGCCCGAGGCCAGTCAGTCGGTCACCCTAGCTGAGTTGTGGTGTTCCGAGAAGTGGCTGATCTAGACATCTGTTCATCTCCGGTTCGCGGCTTAGCCCGGCTCCGGTCATATGATCGGATATTCCTTCCCTCTTGGCTCAGCGATATAACAGTATTTTTCGGATCCTCTGTCTGGCCTCATCTGCTTGCTGTGTCATCATGCATGCAGATAGTCCTCTCATTGCTGTGCTTGTGTATCTGGATTCCGGACAACAACTCCGGTGATCGATATCCATTGATCCTTGCACTTCCACTCATTCCCTCATGACCCCTTACGACTTCGCTGCACTCCGGCTGCCCTTGTGGCCCCGGGTGTATTCCGGTTGAATTCCGGACTTCCCATCACGACTTTCATCCACTCCGGTTGCCTCTATGGCCCGGAGTGAACTCCGGTGCACTCTGGAGTCTTCTCCCATGACTCCTACTCACTCCGGTGTATTCCGGTGTCTTCTCCCACGACTTCTACCCACTCCGATCGCCTCTCTGAGGTTCCGGGTGGTTGCAGACTCTGTTTGCTCCATTTATCCATTCCTAACGACTTCTACCCATTCTGGTAGCTGCTGTGCAGCCCCAGATGGATTCCGGACTATTGTCTGGCCCATTTTCTCACGACCCTTATGACCACGGGAATATTACCAGCTTGCTGCCGGTTCACATCCCACGCATCTCCGGTTCATCCGGACTCTATACCCTGGTGGTGATCATTTCCTGTCGACTAAATGTCACATGATTTGCATCCCTTGTCACCCCTGCGACGTCTCCGAACTTGCAGGAAAACCCGGATCTTGCTATGTCACCGCCCGCGCTCCGTTGAGCTGCAAGGTTGAAAAGCAACATAATCCGCTACCCCACATCTTCTTTGACCCTGTGCGCGCACACCTCAAGCATAAAGCTTGAATCCTGTTATGGCCTTTCCGGTTACGGAAGGACAGTCCGGACTCTTACCGGTTGGCCCCGGTTCCACTCCGATCACTGTCTTCGCCATGTCTTGCGACAACCACCAGTCCCCGATCCTTCTATGGATATCTTGCGGCTTTGATGCCAGCGCCCACATCCCGGACTTTGTCCTCAGGCGTTCTTTCCGGTTCTAGGGCTTGTCAGGCCTTGTCCTCGCTCCGGATGACATTCTGGTTGCCACGGCGCTTGACCTGAACAGATAAGAGCACACCGGAAGCATCTTCATCGATAGCTTTCCACCGCGCCTCTGTTTCGGACTTTCGCAATTCCTCCGGTCGTCACTCCGCTCGTTTCCGGAATCTCGGCTACATGCCTTGTTCCTCTCGGGCACCACTCCGGTTTGGCGAATGCCTCCGGATATACCCAGAAGCATCCCCGCTTCACCATCCTTCGACAACTCGACACCTTGTCTTTGTTTTCTTCGGATTGGTTTCTTCCGGAACGTCTGACCTCCGGTCCACGTTCTTATCCCCTTTAATCTTCCTCCTGTTCATCCCGCCCAGTCGATTGGTTGGTTTTCAATTCCGGTTATCGACTTGAATCTCTCTTGCAGCAACAGCTTCGTTGAACAAATGTATAAGAGCTCACCGGGGAATCCTAACCAGATTACTTCCACCGAGCCCGCATTCTCAACTTTTGCCTCGCCTTCAGAGAGTTCTCGCCACCACTCCGGTTTTTCTACACCTTTCTTTTCGACTCATTGGCACCCCTTGGAGCTGGATTGCTCATACTCCACCTCCTCGTTCCACTCCGGTTTTTCCGGAGCTGAACTCCGGTTGTTTTCCGGTTCTCAATCCCGGACCGCTGGAACTCAACCACTCTTCCTTCCGGCCGCTTACTGCAGTCCCCGCAGTAACTCCGGAAAGCTCAGGTTTCAGCTGGGAGCTTCAATGTGCTCGCTGTTATCCTTTGAGCACCTCCGAAAATTTTGAACCTTTCTCAGTCCGAGTTCACATCAATTTGGACATCACCATCACAGCTCTAGGTTGCGTTATCGCTTTGCATCGGCCATATCCGGTATCTGGTGACTATGGCTTGTGATGCCTGCTTCAAATTGCCTCCAAACTCTTCATTTGCCTTTGCCAACACTTTGGCAATGCTGTTTTGTGTTCAGAAAATTTTCATCCTCTCCCTTCGACCTGTTCCGTTGCCCGTAACAGTCTCCGGGTCTTGACCCTTGCCCGGAGTCTACTCCGGTCATTGTTGCCATTCCGGAGTCAATCCTGGTGCTTCGGAGTCCCTCAGGTCGATCTCCAGGTTTTCATTCAGCACCATCCGCTGCTGTTTGCTCCCCTCCGGTCGCACTTGCTCTGTGTGATCAAACTCCGAAAATTCTGGAACTCTCAATTTGATCTCTGGACATCAGCTCCATGCTCCAGACATCCTCTGGACTTCTTTGCTGTCGATCCCTCCAGCAATTCTGTCCTCTTGTTCTTGGAATCTTCACCCCTCCATCGGTCTTTATTTTTTGCTCTCGGATTTTATCCGCCCCTTTTATTCTCCTTCCCGGTGCGTTTCCGGTCGCCCATCTGGTCCGCTGGCATCGCTCCAACACTCCGCTTCAACGTCCTCCTCTGGTTCCCTGCTGTGACTCCGGTCACTCCGGTCACTCCGGTTTCCGGTCACAACTCCGGAGTCCTCGCTCGGCCATACCAACAACTGCGGTTCAACTCCGGGTTGTCTCCCATGTCTTGGATATGCCTCTAGTTCACTCCGGCACACTCCCTTCACGTCTTCCTCTTGTCAATCATTCTGGTTCGCACCGGAACTGCGCTGGACAACTACCCAACAACACTGGTGATGCTCTTGCGTCTCCGGTCCAGGCTATCCAGTCCCGTCGCCATCTTCGAGCTCATACGACTCGGACCTTGGCATAGGACACTTCCCCATCTCGCAGCCCGAGGCCAGTCAGTCGGTCACCCTAGCTGAGTTGTGGTGTTCCGAGAAGTGGCTGATCTAGACATCCGTTCATCTCCGGTTCGCGGCTTAGCCCGGCTCCGGTCATATGATCGGATATTCCTTCCCTCTTGGCTCAGCGATATAACAGTATTTTTCGAATGACCGGAGGCCCAACTCCGGTTGACCCGGACATCTTGGTTTAAATTATTTTCAACTTCGACATTTCCTCCGGTGGTTTTCAATCCTCTGTACTTCTTTGGAGCCCTTCAACAAAAACTCTTCTTAGCGAGTTTTCTTACATGTGGTCTTGCACTCCCTTCCCTCCGCCTCTCTCCCTCCAGTCCCTTCCAAATCGCTCCCCTCATTGGTCCGGTTCCTTTCGGGGTTCCGGCTCCTCTCAGTACTCCGGTATTGACCGGAAAATATTCCGGCATCACCTGGACTACTTGCTTGACCATGTGCCTTCAGTGCCAGTTCTTTGACACTGCGCGTCGACGTAATCATCCATGTCTTTGACTGGATTGGTCTTCTATCTTTGAACACCAGAGTCAGATGCACCCACAGTTGATTCACCCTTTCATCCTTGATGGATGACCTCTGTGGTTTCCAAGACCTTCTTTATTGAAGGCGCTGTAATCCTTGAAAAGGATTGCTTCCCCCTCCGGCTTCATCCTGTCGCTCCGGAATTCCGGACGCTTCTCGTGTCGCCAAACTTGCCCGGACCTTGGCCGGTCTCATTCCCACATATGTCCGGTCAAACGTCAAGCTACTCCGGGTTTCCTCAGTCCTTTCAGCAGCCCACCAGACGCTTTTGGACTTCTCCCTTCAATTCCAACATCCACTCCCTCTATCCACCATCCCGATCTACTTGTCTTCCACATCCCATTCCTTTTTCTTCAAACATCATTCAACTCGGCTTGCAGCGATGCTGCTATTCCTTCATTCTCCAACTCAACTTCCAACATTCCGGTTATCTCTCCGGATTCCCACGCCCTCCGGCTTATTTCATTTCACCTCCGGTATCTTTCCGGCCTTTTCTGTGCACTCCTTGCTGTTCCCTCTCCATCCGTCAAAGCCTTTAGGTTTCCGGTCGTTGCACATCAACTCCGGAATCTTTGTTATGGCTTCCCACACCCACGGATCCCTCTACTTATCCTGTCCTTCAGTCCCTTGAGGGCAAGGAACGTAAAGGGGGGATACTGTTATGTCCGTGCAAATCAGTCTTTCATTTTTCCCCATTTATCAGTTCTGGTCGCACTCAATCCAACTCTGATTGTGCTCCCGTCACCTCCGGACACACCATCACGCACTACATCAGACCCTGCACCACTTCCGGTAATACTCCAGCACCACTCCAGCTCACTCCGATCGATTAATGGTTCACCTGCTCCCGGACCTATCCCGGAATACATAGCTCTCGTCCAATCATGGATTGCTGAGTACTTCTTCCTTAATATCCACTTCGCTTTCATTACCTTACCTTCTTGGCCAACTCCGGCTTCACTCCTCACCTCGTTCACCCTCCGGTCATCCTGGTTAATCCCGGAACCTCTGGACTAGTCATCCAGCCCCGACCGGTTCAATGCGGTTCATCCATATCGCCCCGGAACATTCTACCTGAACATTCCACCTGTACTTCGCACTGGTCCTTCACTGTGATACAGGTTGTGGCACCTCCGCACTCCTTGGTACATTCCGGACTGTGATTATGTAATCACTCCGAACTCCGGTCCTCCACGTTCCTTGGTTCAGCTCCACTTCACCCACGTCGTCTCGGACCTCTGCCCCTATGCATTGGAACTCTCCTAAAGGACTGCCAATGTCCTCCGGAATGATTCCTTGCAACTGTGTCCACTCCGGCGACCCGGAGCTCCCAAAACCACCAACACTTAACACCAGTACCTTGGAACTCGTTCATCTCGACTACCAAACATGCCAGTCCAACATCTGGTACAATTATGCACTATTCATCTATGCCCCATCACTCCTGCTCTCGTTCCAGTCGCTCCGGACATATCTCCGGAATCCGGAGATACCCGGAGTCACCGGAGTCATCAGACTCTCCCCGGAACGTTCGCTATTATGCCTTATCAACTCCTCTTCCATTTATGCATCCCTTATCACTTCTCATCTATTGTTTCAACGCTCTCATCACTTCTCCTTGTTATCTTTTCATATGCTTCACGCTTCCATCACATTCCCATCATTCCCCATCGCTTCTTCATCTGCCTCAAGGCAGATGTCATAGCACTTACATCTTATCACTCTTCTATCCATCCGTTCATCTATCAAACCATATGCTCTACCTTTCCCCTTTCCTACTTCCTATTATTCCTTATTCCCACTTCATCACTTTTCCCGCATGGTGGTGTCTTCTTCCATGCGGTTCACTTCATTTCATGTTGCTTCACATTGCCTCATGTTACTTATTCCCTTTTGTACAAATTACTTGTCCTTAGTATAAATACCGGTACTTTACATCTTGTACAGTATCCGAAAAATAAAAGTTATCCATGCTTCCCTCTCATGGACTGTTGCCAATCGTCTCTTGAGGTTCTGGTCATTGCCTCTCGACGACTCCCTCCCTATGGCCTTGCTCCCGTCCTCCTCTGGTTCCCTCCTGTGACTCCGGTCACTCCGGTCACTCCGGTTTCCGGTCACAACTCCGGAGTCCTCGCTCGGCCATACCAACAACTGCGGTTCAACTCCGGGTTGTCTCCCGTGTCTTGGATATGCCTCTAGTTCGCTCCGGCACTCTGCCTTTGCTCCTTCTACATGTTAACCGTTCCGGTTCACACCGGAACTGCGCTGGACAACTACCAACAACACTGGTGATGCTCTTGTATCTCCGGTCCAGGCTATCCCTGTCCCGTCGCCATCTTCGAGCTCGTACGACTCGGACCTTGGCATAGGACACTTCCCCATCTCGCAGCCCGAGGCCAGTCAGTCGGTCACCCTAGCTGAGTTGTGGTGTTCCGAGAAGTGGCTGATCTAGACATCTGTTCATCTCCGGTTCGCGGCTTAGCCCGGCTCCGGTCATATGATCGGATATTCCTTCCCTCTTGGCTCAGCGATATAACAACGGCGCCAGATACTCTCCTCGTGACACGGCGAGACGTGATACGCGGTTGGAGGGGCCATTAATTCTGACTTTTCCTGAGTGTCCACCGGATGGTTATTTTTTTTATAGCTGATTCACCGGTCTCCGCGGTGAGCTGGCGGGAAACACTTAAGAGGACCCGCCATTTCACCCTGGCTTTGCAAGGGTGAAAAATGTTGCCCAGCATCAAAAACTCGCCCGTCATAGCCCCCGCTTCGCGCCGCCGCCGCGCCGTTACGCCTTCCTGGGCATGCCGGGGTGAAATAACGGCGGCCCGGGCGATATCCAGCGCGGCGGTGTGGTTCCATGGGAGATTTGAATTTTTGTGGTTTTTTATCATTATCATCTGGGGCGGGCATGTTGTGCACGACGGGCGGGGCAGCGGGCGGGAGTTGACGGGCAGCGGGATGATCGAGAGAGGGGCGGCGAGGGGCGGCGAGGGGCGGACAGCAGCACGGCGTGATTGGTGATGGCGGACTGATGTTGCGGAAACATGTCTGTGGCCGACTCCTATACCCGCCTCCCCAGGCCCTCGCTCCGCGAGAAAACCTTGGCCCCCCGAACCGCCCCGACCCAAAAATACTTGGCCCTCCCCCCCGCCATTCGCTGCGCTCAGATACAGTGTCGCTTCGCGAGAGACAGCCCGACCCCCGACCCCCGACCCTCGCTCCGCGAAAAACAGTCTGCTCGCCCGACCTGATCCTCGCTCCGCTCGGGGTCGGGCTCACCCAAAAAAAATAACATACCTCGCTCCGCTCGGCATGTTATTTTTTTTTTAGCTGATTTGCTAAGCGGGCGTGATAACCATCTACACCATGTGCCCGACGAACAACTTCAAACAACTCAATATTAATTGCACGAGTGTCCACAGTTCCTCACCTGACCCCTTGCTATTTGCGCTGGGTCGACAATCGGACCAAGTCAGTGGCTCCTGTCTGCGATGTTCAGGCGGAGGACTTTCCTCTTTCACTTTGGTCGCATAAATTTTGGCATGATTCGAGTCGATCGGTTTTCCGCTTTATGTATTATCGACATCAAGTTGAACGAGGTGGCATCTCAGTGAAACAAATTTAACGGGAGCACTTGAAGCTCCCATTGAAGCTCATTTGAGGTCCCTGAGCAGTAGTTATGCTTTCGTAATTAACTAATGCACGCAAGTGCTTGTTAGAATATGCTTAGAGTACACAGACCGTAATGTCGACTCTAGGTTATCGTAAATCTAGCAGTCAAAGGACCGACGAACTCCTGCCCCCACAGTTCTCGGGCATCAAGGAAATCAAACGGCTAGAAGGGGTCCATGTACAATGCACAAGGGGCCTTCGTCAATTGGCGAGTACAGCGAATGGTCGAACGCGGCTGTGCAGCTCTCAAATTGCGCAGTGAGATCTGCAGGTGGCTCCTGGGTCCAACTCATGTGCGATTCGTTAGGCACATTTCAAGGCGGATGGAAGGGACTAAGATCTGACATGTATGGTGAACACACCGAAACATCACTATTAGGCGGCTAACTTAAAAAGAAGAGAGAGGTTGATTGGGATTCAACTGTGGGAATATTTTCCAGGTATGTATTAAAACAAGAAATCAGATTTGAGGGTCTATTATTCGACCTGTGCCCTGTGCTTTATATCTCTGTCTTCGCCCAGAGATCGTCATCCTCCCTCGGCTTTATGTGAAGCACCTGCAGAGTTGGAGGTTGAGGCAGTGGAATTAGTACTGGCCAGGACACGACTCGGAGACGACGGCCGGGGAGTATTCGCATGCAGACTTTGAATGGTGTCTTGAATATCATGTCCCAGTCCCGCGCGAACGATCTGTCGGGGAGGAGATCTATATCTGTAGGAGAAAAGGTGTACTAGGTTGAGTCACCGCTGTTGGACGCGATGGATCGCGAGCAACGTGAACTGCAGTAACGACCGAATACGGCGTGTCACATCACGGGAGCATAACCGTGATTGACGCGCTGGCGATGCCCTCACTCGTGTACCACTACGTGTGAGGGTAAGCGCTCCATTATTCCACCGCAGAACATCGTAGCTAACGATAGAATAGTTCTTTAGTTACTCACAGAGTGTTCCAGGTGAATAAATGACTCGTGTACCACTACGTGTGAGGTTCTTTAGTTACTCACAGAGTGTTCCAGATCCAACAGGTTATGGGCCTCTGCCTGTGTTGACGACACAAGCAGTTGGATCCCGGACACCCTAGGTTATACCCCACGGGCCGTTTTTGATTCTTGAGATCTCTACGCGCAGATCGCGCATCGTCACCATCCGACCATCTAACCATCTCGACCTTCGTCCCGACGCGCGATGTCCGAGCAAAACCCGCAAACCCAGCACTCACCTGGGAACCCTCTTGGTCCGACGAACCCACCGACAGCCTCAGGAGGCCAGTACGCACCGCAGCAGCAGCAGTACTACACGCCACCGCAAGCCCATGGCCCTCCGCCGCCTATCCCTCCCCGACGTGCCCCTTACCCTAACGCGCCGTACCAGCAGCCTGTGTACCCACCACCCCGTGGCCCGCCGCCTCAGCACTGGCAACACCATGCTCCCCCGCCGCATTTCGACCCGCGAATGCAGCCCCCACTGCACCCGCCACAATTCATGCCGAATGTCTTCATGCCGGCGAACGCGCCTCCGTACTACACCCCGTCCCAGTTCGCTTCGTCAGGTTCCATCCATCCGCAACAGACGACCTTCGCACCAAACCAGCATCCTTACTTCCCTCCATATTATGCCCCGGGCTTCCCTTCCTCCGTCTCTGGACACGTAGCTGCGCTGGGCAACGTTCCCAAGCCTTTCTCACTATCTGTGTCACAATGGACTGAACCGGACAAGCTAGCTTTGGAGCGCGGGAACTGGATTCAATGGTCGCAGAAGGCGCGCCTCGACCTCATGATGCAGCCAGGTGCGGTACGTTTTCTCGGGGACGACGTCGACGACCTCAACCCCTGCCCATCATTCGAAATGTTCCCTGCCCATTACCGCACTTGGAAGGACTCGGACGCGGTTGTGCGCGCGTACTTGCTCACCCTCTGCACCCCCACCGAGCGCGACACACTCGTGGGATGCAGGTCGGCCGCTGAGATTTGGGAAACCTTACGCACCAGACACGAACGTCGCGGGCCCGTCGGCCAAATCAAGTCCATGCGGAGATTTGTAGCTTGCAGATTCTCCTCCGACCCTGCCACCTTCCCAACTACAATTAAGCAGATGACGGACCTCAACGCAGCCATACACTGGGTGCACACTACCATTTGCGGGCCCCGCAAATTATAAGCAAATTGTAAGCAAATTTAGCATTTGCTTCTCATTTGCTTCCAATTTGCGGGGCCCGCAAATTTAAAATTTGCTTATCATTTGCTTATCATTTGCTTTCAATTTGCGGGGTCCGCAAATTTAGAATTTGCGGACCCCGCAAATTGGAAGCAAATCAGGTGGCCAAACAATCCAAAAAAGGCAAGTTTTCAGGTCATCTGATTATTGGGATTTTACCCTTGGGATTCTGATGTGCTGCATTGGGTAATTGTTCAGATTCTTAGGATTCTGATGTCCAGCCTTATTCATGATCATGCATATTTGAACAGAGAGATAGATACAGAACAAGAGACCCAATTTGGCACAGATGGTCATGCCTGCTGTTGACATGAACCACCACCTACAATGCTTCAGTCTTGCACTTCAACTCATTTGCTTACTGTTTGACATTTCTGGCACTTACCGGGGCAAGGTTCACAATTCACCATTCTGTTTGTTACATTGCTTTATCTTGTATATGAATATTGCTCAATCTTGTGTGATTTGAGGTGTGTCCTTACATTCATTTTACATGAGGTTTTCAATGCTGACAACCGAACTGTTCACCCACATCCTCAACGGTTTTCAAACATAACTTTTGACTTGTTAATTGTGTGCCTGTCAGTTCAAGTTCTTCCTTATATTTGAAGCAGATGGTGGTCAACATTCGGTAGTACTTGAATCTTGGACCAAAACAAGGTTCAATTTGATTCACAGTGGGTACGCTCAGCTTCCGAGTTGTGGAGTGTTCAACTGACTGTTATCTTGTCTAAATCCTTATCCCTCTTCACTGAGCTCCAGCTTTTAACAGGCTCCAAGTCAAATCTTGGCTTCAAACTTCAATGAGTGTGAATTTATTTCTTCTTTCTTGTGAACTGACATTCATTTTCACAGCTGGTTAAGTTTCTACCCTCAATTTGAACCTGTTCAAGGACTGGTTTGAACTACATAGTCCTCAGTGAGTTGTGTCAAAGATAATCCAATTGGAGTTGCTATGGTGTCTTAGACTACTGGTAATGTCTCTCTCCGTTGCAGTTGAGTCAGTTGTCTGAGGTCTCGGGTTCAAACCTGAGGGATTGCACTTTTTTCAAGGCTGGGGCAACCGGATCACGTGGACCTAGACGGAATTCTAGGTCCACGTGACATTATTTAGGTCTGGTGTCATATGTGGACAGCTTCGAGGCCCGATTTGGTAACTCAGGCCGCATTTGGCCTGACCAGGCCCAATCGGGCCTGGAGACTTCCCATGCCCCTATTTAAGTTACCACGAGAGTTTTGACGATACTTTGCGGGCAGCGATGCGTCAAAAATTAAGAAACTGCAGGACTTGCTTACTTGAATACCCACCAGCGCCGCAGGCACAAAGTTTTCCTCCTGTGTGATGCTGAAACATCGAAATTCACTAATTGTCAAAAAAAAAAAAAAAAAGTGGGCTCAACAGAGGCTGAAAAAAGAAAATAAGAGGGTATGTAATAACGGTGTAGGTTCGACAAAAATGTGCCAAGGTAAAATGACTAGAGAATTTGAGAAAGCAGGTAGTAACCCGAAATGTTGGAAGATCTGAGCTTCCAACCTTAATTATCCGTAGGAAAATTAGGAAAGGAAGTCAGAGATTCTGGAACCCGGAATTTCTGGCTTTCTCTAAAGCCTCTGCATACAGTGCCAATACATAATTTACTCAAACACCAATAATACTATGTTTGTTGCAGAGTCAACTTAAATCTGACATTGCTACTTCTCTCAGTCCTGTCCGAAGTCAATGGGATAAAATATATATCTGGGATTCAAAAATTTAGGTTTAAAAGGCCCGGTTCATTTATATAAGACCCAGGGTTGTGTACCACGATCAAGAAAGCTCCCAGGTCTTTTGAGGAATAAAATGGTGTCTGTGTTCAGTACTGTAACTATTGCATCAGTCTTCAACTTGCCAGTGTTGTGTCAATACTCTCTCCTCAAGGGATTTTTTCTTGAACAAACAGCCCTAATATTGTGGTTTTGCAGGTCAAGTGCAAGGGGTGAGTGAGCACAAAATTCATTGATAAATTATCTGAACAGTTTCAGGATAAATTTGGTTGTAGTTCTAAAGTAAACTGGCTACTCAATGGGAAGGAGTAAACAATGATGAACTGTATTTATTGTGACACGGAAAAGCGGTTGATTGCCAAAAGAGACAGCATTAAAAAGTGTGACTTGGGAGGATCGAACCCAAAAAAAAACAGTAGATTACAAAACGTGAGAGACAAACACACATACAACTACGCCAACAAGCTCTTGTGAGTGCTGCCCATCAGAGTCTTACTACCTGATTGCGTGGTTTTTGGGGGAAAAAATTGGTTCCACATATGACACCAGAGCCATTATTTATAATACAACATTGCAAAAATATTGCTCATCCCATGATTCTCAATTAAAGAGACTAAACTACCATCTGTCTCACTGCAGGTGGTGGAAGAAGGGAACGGGCCCTGTTCCCTCCTTCCACCACCTGCAGTGGCACAGATCCATCTACAGCAAACAATAAAAGATGTTGGGTGGCCGAAGACAGTAGTTCAAAGGGCACTAAAAAAAGATAAGTTGGTGAATTTTCAGATGCAGAGGTTTAGGACACACAGTGTGGTTTCAGCATGTTATGACCACTGGATGAAAGCATAATAGCAGTTGGTTTAAAGTGCTCTGCATAAAGAAAAGCTCAAGTTGAGCCAGATGCATATAAAAAATAAGCGATGAACATACCATTCCTTGCTCCGTGCGGAAGATGTGAGCCAGTAGGCTGTTCTTGGCCATCACTTATGCAGCACAAAGAAATCAAAACATTGAACAGGTACTAATACAAAAGATTGGGTTAGTGTTCTCCTATGGCAAAGAGAAAAGAAGGATGAGAGTCATGCATCTGGGTACAAAACAGTCTTTGCAGGCCAGGGAGATGCGACCAGTAGGCCGTTCTTGACCATCACTGCCCACAGGGTGCGGAACTACAAGGAGAAACACAAAAGAGCCACTGAAAAACATTGTGTCAATATTATCATTATAGCAAAAGAAAATGTAGGAAGTTGCGCACCTGGGTGCAAAACAGTCCTTGCAACATGAGGAAGATGCAAGTCGGCAGGCCGTTCTTAACCATCACTGCCCAATGGGGCGCAGAGAGGAAACAATATTTAAACAAAGCTCCCTACTGCAGCCTGCAAAGGGAAATATGCCAGTCCAAAAGGGAATAGTCAGTCAAAATCTGCAGTGTGAAGGAAGGGGGCATACTTCTTCAAGGCAGTTTACTTGAGCATTCAAAAAGACTGCTGAACCTAGGGAAAGTTCAGAAGCTCACAATATCCTTTTTCCTGTAGTTGAGCCACTCAAAGACTCAACACCCGCGCACACTTAACTGTGATTGCAGGGGGGTTCCAGGAAAACTTTGCGAAGGAGATCATTAACAGATCTCCCCCGATGTGCACAAAATTGTAGACATCGGGCAAATTGGCCCACTCCGTACATGACCAGAGGAGTGTTGAGTATGTTGGCCCCATACTCTCTTCTCTTTCCCGGCTACATGGGGGCTTCATGCAGAGGACTGGTCACAGGGAGGTAGGTGCTGAGCAAGCTCAGTCCTGGGGCAGGATGTGGCCAACAGAGAAGATACCAAAGGGGAAATAAAACACACTGGGAAGGTCAGTATTTGTCTCACTGTTATAGGCAGCCGGCTCATGACCCCGGCTGCCTATAGCAGTGAGACAAAGTTCCGAACATAGAGGGAGAGAAAGAGCTATGTCCGATCAAAAGAGGATCAGTCCTTTAAAATAGCTGTTCAGTCACCATCATGATTTCTTGATCATTATCTGCATGCTTTCCCATCGTGTTAACCTCTGTAGGCTTCCCTCTCAGCTCCACTAATGCTTCATGCTCTTGCCACAGTCATCTGCGAGGGCAAAAACTATACCAGCTTAAATCCAGGTGTGTCCACATTAAATTTTGTTAGTGATTCCGGTGTATACACTTTACTTAGTTTACTGATGAGGTTTTTTCTAGCAAAACACCATTTAGCCAAGGCCTGTACATTGTGTAATACATGACGATACACCTCAATCTTCTGTGTCTGAAAAGTGAAACCTATCGAGTAGCCAAACTTTGCACTAGAAGTTATATTGGACAGACTGCCCCTGTAACCCCTTAATCAGAATCCTAGAAATCTGAATTACCCAGTATGGTACATCAGAATCCCGAGGGTAGAATCCCAATGATCAGATGACCTCAAAATTTGCCTTTTTTGGATTGTTTGGCCACCTGATTTGCTTTCAATTTGCGGGGTCCGCAAATTCTAAATTTGCGGACCCCGCAAATTGAAAGCAAATGATAAGCAAATGATAAGCAAATTTAATATTTGCGGCCCCCGCAAATTGAAAGCAAATGAGCAGTAAATTCTAAATTTGCTTTCAATTTGCTTATAATTTGCGGGCCCCGCAAATGGTGGTGTGCACCCAGTGATATGGGCCTCTGGCTCTGTCGACTCCTCCTCCTTCCTCCTCGCCGGCATGCTCGCCGCCCTGTATCCTGAGCATCGCGAGTTCGTCAACACCTTACTGGCTAACCCCGCCCTCGATCTCGCGACTTTGCTAGAGCGCCTCAACGCGTTACAATCCATCGACAACGAGGAACCCAGCACGGTATACACCGCGCAGGGAGGCGCTCGACCGGACCGTCCCCGCGAAACCTGCTCGACGCCCGACTGCCCCAAACCCGAGACCCACACCTGGCCATACTGCACGTACGCAGGTGGCGGGATGGCTGGGAAAACCATCCGTGAGGCACAGCAGAAAGCACGCGCGGACCGTCAGCAGCCGCAGCCGCAGACGCAGACTCAGACGCCGGCGCAGCCACCCGCACCACCAGCTTCGAAAGACTCCAAACCGTCAGGCATTAAGAAACGCCCTGACGGCCGCGCTTACATTACCATCGGCGAGGAAGACTTCCTCCTCAGCCCCTCCGAGCCCCCGCCGGACCTGAGTGCTGCTACCGCCTTCATTGATGCCGCTAATCTCACCACCGATCCTCTGCCAACTAGCGCGGAAATTTATAACTACGAATCTTTTCTTGCCGATAACATCGACTTCCAAGCCTCTCTGAACTGGGACGAATGGACCGTCGCCTCTGCTGATGCTTCCAAATCCGATTTTGAGATCTTCGCCGACACCGGCGCAAACATTTCCCTCTCCCCTTGTCGCGACGATTTTATCTCCTTCCGCGAAATTCCACCACGCTGAAACGTGTGCTCGGGAAACAGACCAAAATGCTACCTAATGCTAAAGACGACGAGCAGAATGCTTCGCAGGCTAAAGCCTAATCCGAAGAATGGCTACACCAACTAACAACTACTAACCAAATCTAACACCTTCACACCCCTTTCAAGGTCTATATTCGCCGACGAGTTGTGATTGCTTGTCCAAGATTACACGAATGTACTTCCAAGGACGAGGACCAGAGTTCGAGAGCAAGTTTGTTTGTTTGAATTGCGTGCTTAGCACAGGTTTTGGCTCGAATAAGAGTTGAACAGAGTTCTGAACGCCTTAGTCGCAGTTTGTTAGATTTTAAAGCCTCACAGCTATGTAGCGTCCGATTCTCTTTGTCTGGGTCAAGTCTGTGTTCTCTTTGTCTGAAACTCGCTATGTCTGGTAACTTTCTTTGTCTGGAACTCGCTTTGTCTGAAACTCTCTTTGTCTGGTAACACGGTGAGGTTGTGGGTTTTATGGGTTGACTTATAGTCCGAAATCCGATTCCAAAACGAAACTTGTTATTATCAAACTAAACTCGTTATGTGAGTTAGCCTTAGTTGAACAAGCCCTAGAATTCCCCTGGTACGCGGTGCTTTATTGCTACCTGCTCTTTTAGGGAGGATCCAGTGCCTATCCTAACTAATTCTACCCTCCTTTTATATCTACTCAAAACGTATTACATGTGCGCTATTATGCTACTGCGGGTATCTATCTGAGAATTATTAAGTACAGTAGCGTCAGCTCAATACAGTTGCGCAGGCTCAAACATTATCCCAACCCCTAATAAGCTATTTAGTTGCGGGACATGTTGTCAGATCGGTTCCTAATTCGATCGCCCGGTTGGTAAGCTCTTTTCCTTGAGCCTTAGGCCAGTATCTGGTAATGCCCCCAGTGGTCGAAGCCTTATCCTGAGATGTTCAGAGCTCGGGCTTCTTGTGGACACCCCAAACTCCCAATTTGGTAAGTTAGTTCGCAAGTTAGACTCGCATCATCAATATCATGCTTATTTATAAGTGACACTTGATCGGTGTATTCCCAAGACCCTTTGGCCGTTTAGCCGCCTTGGCTGGTATTGAATACCTTGCCTAAGGCATGGCCTGGTCATGTGACGAACGCGTCGCGTCTTGGTTGTAAACATTATTCAACAATTCGAAAGGTCCGTCTAAGGAGAAACTTCCTTAGACCAATAATCAACAGAGTGCTCCTTAGCTTATCCCTTAGTAAAGTAGAACCCCAAAGTGGCTTCTGAACCAATATTCAGCCTTGCCCAAGCGGTACCCGCCGTCAATCCCTTATCCAGTATGTGCAGTTTTCTGGTAAGTGAGCCGCGAACGGGTTGCGACTTATAGCCTTGGTATGTCTTTTGACTAACCGTGCGGGATACACGTTAGTCCTCATTTTGGATCATGTGCGCGGTTAAAACACCGAAAAACGCATATTTCGGCGTGTTTCGATTCACGGCTTATCAGCGCAGAGCTCGAAAACGCGAATATGTTTGGCGATCGGGGTACAGGGAGGCTAGACGACAAGCGCAAGTGCAGTGAGGGCCACGGTCAGGAGAGTAACATCCTTGAGTAAGGACGGCATCTGTCGCGCGGAATTCGGGGGCGCCGATCCACTTGGTGCAGGAGCCGAGCTTGACTTCGAGGAGGCAGAGGGAATCGAAGCCGATCCAGAAGTCGACAAGGGACTACCGGATGCCGAGGAGCCAGAGCCCGTCCCTGAAATCATTCAGTTCAAATAGATTCTGGAAAGCGAGGACTGCGACGCACCGGTGCATTGGTCTACCAATGGGTTGGCAGTGATGTTGCAGCCGCCCGTGGTACAGATGCTGCAGGTGGTACTCGCACATGCGGTGACGTTGGATGTGTACGCGGTGGATCCGCAGAAGCAGGCGACGTCGGGATCGACGGCATTACTGTGAGTTCCAGTGCTCGGTGACCACGAATTGGCTGAGAAACTTCAAGAGAATTACGCACGGGTCGCAGTTCGTCGCAGCCGGGAGGCCGATGAAGATGCAGTTTGCGAGGCACTGCTGCTGGCCGTCCGTGAGGCCCGAAATGGAGCTTTGTGCCTGCGCGGTGTTGATTTGGGAGACGAAACAAAGAGCGAGGAGTGGGAGAAGAGCAAGGAGCATTGCGACGTGGGGACAGTAGATGGCCGTCGGGGGGAAGAAAGATGGATGAGAGATCTTGGGAGTTTCAATTTATATTGTGTCTCGGTCCCGCGACGTCGCGATGACAATCATCCGTGGAATTTCGAGGAAACAGGGTTGGAGGGCGCAGCTGGGGCCAATCCGAGCACGTTTGAATCGTAGCCAGATTTTGCCAGTGTATGAGCTTGGATTTTGGTTTGATTTTGGTACAACGGCGCGGACAGTCCGTCTTGATTCTTCTCGAGGTCCTGCTGAGTGTGGAATTGCAAGGCATGCTCCAACTCGCGAGGACCTGCGCCATCTGAAGCGTCTTGAAACTTCCACGACACATCGTCGAGGATTTGTTGTCGTGGTAGAAAGGAAACGGGATCAAAGCTGATGGCCGACGCTCCGAGTCCGAAGTCACAGCCGGCGGCTAATTAGGCGCCCAAAAAATGCAAGGGAATCCAGGGATGGCCAAAACTCTGCCGAATGGAGGAGGCCCCTTGTCCCGAACCACCACAATGGTCCGGTTTCCCACGCCACTGGGAGGGGAGAAGGCATTTTTCCGCGCTTGGTGAGGACAACGGAGAGAGACTCTCCGTCTGAACCTTGCGGGAAGCCCTCAGGCTCGTCGCCGCCGCCTCCCTCAGCTGCCCGCTTCGGTACAACCGCGACGAAGGACATCATAAGTAGCTTAGCGCGCTAAAATTACTGCTCCCACGCCTGTCAGGCACGCGAATCGTACGACTCCTTCTCTCAGCGCTCACCACCACTCCGGCGTCGTCGACGCGCCGCCCCTCGCGCGAGCAGCGATGCCACCGGAGCCCCAACCAGTAACTGCGCCCATCTTTGTCTTTGATGCCACCCCAGCCCTCCACGCCACCACGTCCTACAAAAGCCTTTGTACAACACGAGGCCCTCCCTCAAAGAGAGTTGTTTAACTAAATGGCCACAGAACCCCACAAACGCGATGCGTTTCAAGGCAACGAGGCGGCGCTCCCTTTCACGGCAAAGCAGTCCCTTTCACGGCACAGCGAAACTGTTCGGTGGTACCCCGAACCAATCGAAAGTGTTTTCTGCGGCTCTTTGTGCTACGAAGAATAAATACAGGTGTCGTCAGGAGAACTCCCTACCCCCCTCACTTGTTAATTTGCCTCACCAGCCGAACACCTCTCAGCAACTACGCTCGAACCAAATGGCCCTTCCCAACTCCACCTCTACTTCCTCCTCCGCCTCGGAACGCGCTCGCCGAGCTGCAAACCGCTCCGGAAGCGTGCCCACCACCGACACGACGCCCACCGTGCAGACGACCGCGCAGCCTTCGCTCCCCCCGGTTACCGAAGCCGACGCCACCATGAGCGATGCGCAGGACGCGAACATCGTCGCCTCGACGCTCACGACGCAG
Organism: Mycena alexandri; assembly: GCA_029233265.1. Lineage (NCBI taxonomy): Eukaryota > Fungi > Basidiomycota > Agaricomycetes > Agaricales > Mycenaceae > Mycena > Mycena alexandri. The sequence continues at coordinate 29,908 of JARJCM010000173.1, forward strand.
ACCCAGGTAAGATCCCAAGGTCGAGACCGCTGCCTTGACTAACTGCACCGGCAGTCTGCTCCCGCCACCCCCACCGCGCCTCTCACCGCCAGCGCTACACCCGCTGAACCCACCGCCGCCGCCACGACCGACACAAACATTGCCAACGAGGCCTTCGTGGCCAACACCGTGCCCACCGCCGACGCCACGTCCACCGCCGCAACTGACCCCGACTTCCCGCCCCTCGCCCACACGGACGCTGTCAACGGGGCCTCTTCCTCCCGCCTTCCTGCCGACCCCAACTCCCCCCCAAAACGCCAGCGCGCAGACTCTCGTGGTCGCGCGGTCAGCACCAGCAGCGACCCCGATGCCGACGAGCCAGCTCTCGATGCCCGCCCCCGCCGCGCCCCGCGCCCCAACCCACACCTCACCGTCGACGGCAACCCCCCTCAGGCTTCCTACGCCCCAACCCCCCGCGGAGGCCACCGTACCATCTTCGGGGTCACCACCGAATCGCTCCTAGGCAACCTCCCCGCCCGCCAGCGAGCTCAATGGGACGAGGTAGAGCACCCCAAGCTCCTCGCCACGGTCTCTGGGGGAAATGGCGACCGCATTGCGACTTGGGAGGCCTTCCGTCGCCACATCGCAGGCCGCTTCAACATGGACCCTGAAGACATCTCTATCGGCACCCCGGGACTCGGCGAGCGCGCTGGACCTGACCCCGCAGCGTGGCTCATTGGCGGCCTGTCGCTCGAACAAGGCCAAGCACTCATCGACATGGGAGCGCTCGTCTCCGACACCATGACGACCATATTCCACGCCTACCGCCCCTTCATCACCGGCTTCGCGACCACCTTCCAAGGCTTCACCATCGCCGCCCGCAACCGCGACCTTGCACACGCCGTCATTGCGGACGCCATCATGGCCGACACCGCGGTCATCCGCTACGTTCGCTCCCACCGCGACGCTATCCCCCCCTTCCTCTCAAACGACGAGGCACTCGCACGCTTTGGCGAATCGATTCGCGTGCAGAGTATCCAACTCCTCTCCCCACGCGGCCCCTTTACGGCTTGGAATGTTTATGTCGACTCCCCCACCAACTCCGAGGAGCACTTCGCAGAGCTCGCTCGGCTCATCGGCAACATCGTCATCGACACCCCTTTCAATGGCCAGGGCCGCCCCTATCACCGTCCCCTTCACTGCAACATCTGCGGCGGCCGCGACCACCCCACCAACCTCTGCCCCCTCGTCGACACCCCCGGCTACTGCGGTCCCACGCCAGAGACCATCGGCGCGCTTCTCGAGGCTAGCCGTGAGGCCCTCAACCCCAAAGGCAAGAAGTCCGGCCGTTGGAACGGCAACCCGGGTGGAAACGGGAAGGGGAAAGGTAAGGATCGTGACGATCGCAAGGGCGGGAACGGTCGCAAAGGCGGCCGCGGGCAGTAAATCCTTACATAGTTTTCCCAATATACTCTAGATGTCTTGCATATGCCCTCTTCTACACATTGTATACACAATACAGCCTCCTCTGAATGATACTTGCCCTTTCCTGTTGACACAGTCATCGCCACAATAAACTAAACACCAAACCAGTTGAGCCGATACAACTTCCTAAAAAAATCCAGGAGCACTGGCTAAGAGAAAGTCCTTTCTTCGTCAAACGTCCGCTGTATTACGCTTGATGATTTTGATAATCAAGCGGCCCAACCGTCGCGTTTACAGACCGCGTATGGACCCTTTCAAATAGTACAAAACGGTGTCTGAGGCATGATATTAGGTCGGGGTATGACCTGTAATAGGCATGGTACCCAGTGCAGCACTGTAAACACCTCAGCATGAAGTTTCGCCAGCGATGACTAAATATGGACGCCCCTCCCTAAATACCGTATCGGGCTACGACGACGAGGTCTTTCGTCATGCAACAAATTTTCAGGTACTCTATACCTCCTCCCCAGCCCTTCCAAATATTTTGGAGAATAACGGACTTCAGCGAAGCGTCCTCAAAACCCACACAAGAAAAGTGATGAGACATCAAAAGTTGATCTCTTCAAATATGGACGCCCCTCCCTAAATACCGTATCGGGCGACGACGACGAAGTCTTTCGTCATGCAACAAATTTTCAGGTACTCTATACCTCCTCCCAAGTCCTTCCGAATATTTTGGAAAATAACGGATTTCAGCGAAGCGTCCTCATAACCCTCACAAGAAAAGTGATGAGACATCAAAAAGTTGATCTCTCGACCGCAAACGCTCAAATAACTCTGTGTATAAATTCCCAGTAAAATCCTGGAGGTCAGTAGTGCTGGTAATAGATTACTAGGGCTACAAGCTGCCCTCGACAAGGGTGCAAACCGTTCACGGGAGTTTCTGCCGTCGAGACACGATCACATGACATGTGATCTGGCAACTAGAAAACACCTCTAAGTCTGTACGTGTTGGATGATACCGCACCTTCGCGATGTATAGGACTCGCCCGCGGATGCCAATTTTCACCCATCCTCCTGCGCAATGCTACAGCAACCACGGGCCCACATAGACCGCTCGAACGGGAAAGCCTGCTGGTTCAATTATGCGGAGGCCTATTTAGGTCTGAGCTAGCCGCGCTGAGAAGCTTAAGCTACTGGGAACGACGGCAATCTGCCTATTCAGAAAACCGGATTAGTACTGGTAGCATCGCTCGCCTTGGAGGCCGGTTAGGTCTGCCCCGTACCTGAAGTGTTAGTTGGCACCCAGGCTACGTAAGTTCAACGCCTAATTCTTTTCATCTTTTGGAGGTTGAGGAAGTGAGCAGTGGTGAGGTTTCCGTATCCGCCCCTGGAGGGAATGCGGCACCGACCGCCAACCGCGGACCCAATGACAGAGGCGGAGAGATAGAGGGCGGCGGCGTGAACACACACGCCGCGCCGACTCGCCGTTCCTCGCGCCTTGCGAGCCAAAGGAGCAATCCTGCGGAAAGCGAGAACGCGTACGGCAGCCGTCGCACACAAAGTATACGCGCCAGCACCAGCGGGAGGAGAGCCCAAAACTCACCTTCTGTGATTGCTGCGCGGGGCGCGTCGTCGCCACGTGCATCACAAGCACACAAGACCCCCGTCTGGGGTCGCCCAAGCCGGGCACATAATGTCCAGGCAGGACAAAGTGGGGACGCATATCGCACTCAACGTAACCCCGGCATTCCGCGGGATGAAGAGCACGCCCCCGCCTTCTTCAAGAGAAAGAGGGAGAAACAACAAATGAATAACCCACAAATCGCGAGAAAAACCGCAGCGCAACTGAAAATTGCAGCAATCAACATAAACGGGAGGAAGAAGGACTCAATCGCCCACCCTGACCACAAATGGCATGGCTTGAACAGGATGCTGTTTGACGAAAAAATCGGAGCCCTCGTGGTGGGCGAAACCCACCTCTCCGCGGCACAAGCGGACGAAATTCAAGAGGCCCTGGGGAAAAGGATGGACATATACCACTCACCGAACCCCGATAACCCCAGCACTAGGGGCGTGGCCATAGTGCTGAACCGCGAAATTACGAACACAAAAGGTGTCAAAGTCTGGTATCTGAAACCCGGACGAGCAATTCTCGCCGTATTACCCTGGCACGGCCGCCGCACACATACAGTCCTGGGAGTGTATGCACCAGCAGAATCAATGGAAGAAAACAAGAAATTCTGGGACGAACTTTACGACATGTGGATGACTATGGACCTCCCAGTCCCTAACTCCTTCAAGGGAGATTTGAACCTAGCGGAAGAACCGATTGATCGTATGCCCCACCGAAAAGATCAAGAGGCTGCAGTTGCGGCCCTGGCCCGCTTCAAACGCCTGCTTGGACTCGAAGACGGCTGGAGAAAAGTGAACCCAGACACAAAAGAATACACGTATGCGAGCCCACATAACACTCTGTCACGTATTGACCGTATCTATGTCCCGTCGAGCGACCTCAAGCACTATAGGGATTGGTCTATCAGCGATGCAGCGGGCGGCCTAACCGACCACAGACTTGTATCTGTAATTGTAAAAGCCCCGGGCGCACCGTTCATCGGGAAAGGGAGATTTACAATCCCGGTTTTCCTCCTACGGGACAAGAAGTTCCTGGAGTTCACCTCAATGGTGGGAGCTGATCTCGAAGAAAAAATCGCAAATTCACCCGAAGATGCCAAGGCCATACAGAATGGTTTCAAGGCCTTCAAAGATTGCATCCGTGATTTTGCCCGCGTGCGTTCAAAGATAGCTATCGGGGCACTGGAGCAAAAAAAGCGAAAGCTTCAACAACAGAGAAAGGAGGTCCTTAACCCGGACTCACCTGTGAGCAATGACCCTGCCGGGCCACCGGAACCTGAACCGCCACCGGAACAAGAGCCGGAGATCCCGCTAGACGGAGACGACAACCCAGTACTGGACCCACCCCAGAGCGGACAAGATATGTCTGATATGTCCCCAGCGGAGAAGGCCGCGGCAATCCAACACACAATAGACAGTATTGTTGAGAGACAGAGGGAACAGAAACGCACTGAAACACGTATTAGATGCCATACTGAGCTGGACCGTATCACAAAATTTTCTGTTCGCATGAGCAAAGAAAGTAAACCGAGAGACACACTCGACTTCCTACGCAGGACGGACACGAACCCAGAAAGGGGCAGTAAAAGATCGGACGAGATGGCTGAGATCGCCAGAGACTACCATAATGACCTGCAGTCTGATGACACCGACTCAGATCCACAGAGGAAAGACGAAGCAATAGCAAGCGTGCTAGAGGGCATGAGTTCCCACGGAAACGACCCAGCGATGAGGGAGCTAGAGAAACTACTGTCCGAAGAAAATGTCATTACCGCCTTGAGACAATCCTCGACTGGTACAGCATCAGGGATAAACGGTATACCCACCGAGCTCTGGAAAAAGTTGCACGAGATGTACTTGGAGGTAGAAAACAAGGGATCGGAACAAACTCCCGAAGGCGATGCCGAACCGGCCCGTCCAGTTTTTAACGTCATTAAAGTTTTGACCGCTGTATACAACAGCATCCAAAAACACGGTGTGGTGCCAGGCACCCAATTCGCTACGGGGTGGATGTGTCCTATATGGAAAAAGAAGGACCCCACCGACATCGCAAATTACAGGCCGATTACGGTGCTCAATACCGACTACAAGATCTTTACCAAAGCTCTGACCAATAAATTATCCGGGATCGCTCCCTCCCTCATCCACCGTGACCAAGCTGGTTTTATGAAAGGCCGAAGAATTCTAGACCAGATCTACCTTGCCATGGAAATTATTGAGGTCTCGGAGGAAGAACTCCAGGTAGGGCTGTACGCCGTGCCCGTTGCGCCGGTTCTACGGGTCCCGTGCGACGGGTAGCCGTCCCGTTCCGTCGCACATCTTGAACAGTTGGCGACGGGACGGCAACGGGACGGGCATCAGCCGTTCTCTGCCGTCGAAAAACGGCCGGCGCCGGGTCGACGGGATGGGTCACAATTTCGAGGATTTCACGTTAGAATTCAGCGTGATGGGTTAGCGAGTCAGTATGTTTTCTGCTGAGCATGTATTCCAGTTTCCATAGACTCAGAGTGGACGCCATTGCAACTCGGGTAACCGCCATTGCAACTCGGGTAACGCCGACCAGGAACTTCCCCTTTGGGAATTCGCGTTGAACATTGCAAGATTTGCAAGTAATCGACACTACTCAACAACTAAAATCTGTTTTGCTCTTCAAACCATCATTCCAGAGTCTTCTAGTTTAGTTTTCTGCCGATTCAATGGATGTTTGTTCCGTCGGACCCCTCAAAAAATTCCTGGAGCTCACTATTGGCTGCGAGACTGTTGTTCTCGACGCTGACAACAAATTTCAACCTGGTTAGCAGATGATTCAAGCGTTACTGGCGACTTTCAACATTATCTTGTACACGTCTACCCGCGCCGGCCGTCCCGTTGCCCGTCCCGTTCCGTAGAAACCTTTGGAGGCCTTACGACGGGACGGTAACGGGACGGGCTTACTCGTTCGACCCCCGTTGAAACGACGGCCGTTCCCGGCGCCGGGACGGCGTGCAGCCCTAACTCCAGGACGGAGTGATAGTGGCGCTGGACCAGGAGAAAGCTTATGATAAGACCTCCCACAGATATCTCTGGGAAACCATGAAACGAAGGGGAATACCTGAATGCTTCATAAACACTGTGAAAGCATTGTACTCAAATGCCGAGACCCACGTCGTCATCAACGGAGAGATTAGTTCCTCATTCAAGATCACAAGAGGGGTGAGGCAAGGCGACCCCCTCTCCTGCCTCCTGTTTAATATTGCAATAGAGCCTCTAGCCCACATGCTAAGGGGGTCCAATCTGAGAGGCTACTCAGCCCCGAACTTATTCGAAAAAATCGTAGTCAAGATGTTTGCAGATGACACTACAGTCTATCTGGATAAGAATGACAGCTTCGAGGACCTCCAGGCTCTCCTCGATAAATGGTGCCTAGCATCCAGTGCAAAATTCAATGTGAGCAAGACTGAAGTGATACCAGTCGGCTCCCCCGACTACAGAAACTATTTATTAGAGACAAGATGTCTAAATCCCCAGGACAACCCAATCCCGGAGAGTATCCACATTGCGCGTGAAGGGGAGTCCGTACGGATCCTCGGCGGCCACGTAGGAAACGGTGTTGACCCTTTTGCCATGTGGACACCAGTAATTGAAAATATAGACGAAAAATTAGCAGGGTGGAGTGCTCTCCATCTCACCATAGAAGCGCGCTGCCAAGCAGTTCAGATAACTGTAGGGTCGATGACCCAATATCTCACCCAAGTAAACGAGATGCCAGAACGCATAACCAAGCACCTGATAAAAGCCCTTAGAGAGTTTGTATCAGATGGGAAATCCTCACCGGTTAGTCTAGATATGCTAATGGCACCTAGGTCGGCAGGGGGGAAAAATCTGCTAGACCTCAGGGCCCGAAATGAAGCCCTCCAATTGATGAAGCTGAGATCATACCTCGAGCTTAGACCGGAGCTCCGGGCACCCTGGGGGAACCCCCTCGACCGCAGGCTGAAAAAATTAGTTACACAAGGTCCACACACAGACCAAGCTGCGCTTATCAACATGTTCCTCCAAACTTGGTCCGCAAATGAGTTAAAGATTCCAAAACGGCATCGCAGCATGATGAAGTGTGCGAAGAAGTATGGTGTCGAGTTTGACACAGCCCATCCACTGAGAACTATTCAAGAACAGCTGCCACTATGGCACCACTCGGGGGGAGACCCGAAGAAGATACAGTACCCGAACTCAGCAGCCTGCAAGTGCCTCAGAAATAACCATGGTGTCCTGTACGTCCACCAGGGCATAGAGCTCCTTAAAAGGCAAATGAGCGAGTCCCACAAGAAATCTGAGCACTGCAAATGCCCGGCATGCAATGAGGACAGGAGAGTTCGCGGATGCAACAACCCCCATGCGTGTATCTCAGCAGTAGAACGCACACTCTCTCGCCTGCTAACAAAGTGGGACCCGAGGGGAAATCAAGCGGAAGAGGTAGACGACGCGCAAAGAACCGACCTGCGCCCGGCCGCTGAAGTCTTCAAACGGCCAGCCCAAATCACATCCGTTACGGATGGATTTAGAGTCATCACCCGCCAGACGCGCTACACCATGCGCACTGTCCAGCCACGCCCACAGGAGAGGTACCCGCAAGAAGGAAATCAAACAACTGTCTTCATAGGCAGCGCCATGAAAAGAGATGGCGATGGGAAAGCAACCGCGGGAGGGGGAATTTGGTACGGGCCAAACAGCGCCCGAAATATGGCTATCAAGGTGCCTGAGAGCCAGCCCCAAACGTCAAGATCTGCCGAGGTCACAACGGCACTCATCGCAGTACAAAAAACAGCGAGGAACCAACCTCTAGTAATCCATAGCTCAAAGAACACAGTCCCCAAAGTGATGACCAGTCGTCTCCTAGCCCTAGAAGACCGAGGCTGGGTAGGTGTCGCAAACAGCGACCTCCTACGTGTACTAGCTGCTGAGCTGAGGGCAAGAACCGCCCTGACCGAGTTCAGGGACATTACTGGAGACACAGGTCATGATGGCCGAAAAGCTGTCTTGGCGCTGGCAAAAGAAGGATGCCAGAAAACTGATGAAATACAGATCAACTTCAGTATAGAGCCAGCACTGGACGTGAAGGGGATAAAGCTGTCGACACTGACGCAGGCCCTAGCATATGCGGCGATCAAAGAGAGGAAGGAACCGGTGGGGCGGAAGGCCACAGACAACACAGTCAAACAAATCACCCTCCAGGTCCTAGCAACTTTCTCATTCTGCCCAACACCCGCAGAAATATGGATGAGTGTCCGGAATAAAGACTTCTCCCGCCAGACTAAAAATTTCCTTTGGAAATCCATCCATGCCGCACACCGCATCGGCAAATTTTGGAAACACATTCCCGACTGCGAAGACCGAGCGATATGCAGATTCTGTGATGAGCCCGAGGACCTGGAACATATCCTGATCAAGTGCAAACGACCGGGGCAAGCGCAAATATGGTCTCTAGCAGAAGAGCTCTGGTTGAAAAAACACCACACATGGCCGACTCCAACTCTTGGCCTGGTCCTAGGGTGCGGTCTAGCAGTCTTCAAGGATGACCGAGGCAAAACCCTCCCGGGCCTGCAAAGATTCTACCGTATTCTGATATCTGAATCCATCTTCATGATCTGGAAGATACGAAACAACTGTGTAATTAGTCGCGACGGCGAGCCGCTCCCCGAAAATGAGATTCACAACAAATGGCTATATGCTATGAACATGCGGTTAACTTTCGACCGCGCCCTAACGAATCATGCGAAATATGGCAGACAGATCTCAATCAAGTCTTCCCTCGTCCTTCAAACTTGGAGTTCAACCCTGTTGAAAGAAGATGCGCTGCCGAAGGATTGGATTAAACAGCCCAGGGTATTAGTGGGTATTGAGCCAAAGTCATCGCACCCCCCCTCCGGACCCCCAGCATCCAAATCCATAGCAAATTCCGTCAATCTCGACTAAAAACCGTGCAAACCCGCGGATTTCAATCTGCGCTTTGAACATGTGCAATGGACCACAAAAGGATTCAATTGAACAAGCCCAATTGCACATAACCATGAAGGTGTGCAATTCTTCATGCAATCGGTCCCCCATTGCACAGTGAAGGAGTAGAGTACGCGGGATGGGCACGGTAAACAGACTCAGGAAGGGCCACACGCACTGCAAAGAGCTCAGGAGGGGCCATTTTTGGCCCTCAGAATTTAACCTGAACCCAGGGAGGACTGCTTCCACGCCTGTTCAACACTGCAATATTCTATAATTTATTCTTCAAAGCCTACCGCCCTCCTAGAAATAATCATGACCTTACTGGGCCCTCGCGCTCCAAAAGTATCACATTTTTCCGAGGTCGTTTGTTCCTTCGGTGGGTTGAACAATCGTGATTGATCGAGCAAGACAATATGCAATGACCAACCACCTCGGATTTTCAACGTCGCCAGCGTCGAGGGACTGTGGCGTCTGATTCAAGGCAGAAGAGTTTGTGAGGAAGTCAGTCCGTTGCAGCCCAATTGAACAATCCAGAGACCAGAAACAGCTCCACACCGTTTAGTGCCACATTCAATGGTAACTGCAGTCTTGCATGCTCCTTTAATCCTTGAAGAAGCATTGGATGGACAGTGTAGTACTGGTAATCCTGGTGTAGACACGGAGTTCCCCTGCTGGGTTTATTACTGTGTCGTTCTGCGGCGCAGATGGTGGCCTGACGATCGAGGATCCCCGGCTCAAATTATGTGCGAGGCGGGCTCAAGATAGGCAGGAATGAGCTGTTTTCCGCGGAATAATGTGTCTCTTCACCGGTCATTGGTACAGAAATAATAGGGTATGTACTGAACTCGGGATTCGAACCTGGGCAAAGGAAACTGAAAATCGAAGCGTGCCCGTCCCGCGTACCCTAGAAGGAGGTGTCCCAATTGCATCTCCTTCAACCACTGTTCAATCAGGAATTGAACTGTGTTCAATCAAACATTGCTACAACTGGACACTCTCATGTGTGCAATCCACCTTCAGTCTGTTCAATTGCTCGGAACTAACAGGGTAATTGTGATGGCTCGAGCGAGGTAACCTACCCCTCCGTTTCACAGCCAAAATCATCACGTGTTCGGGTAACCAGGAGGCAACCTCAGGGTCACCACGCCTTTGTAGTGTTGCCGGTGTCGGGTTCAGAACCGATTCTGAACCCGAACCGAACCCGAACCGAACCTCAGTTGAGGTTCGGGGTTCGGCCAATGTTGGATTTTCCCGAACCTGTTCGGACATGTGCGAACCGGTTCGAACCTGAAGGTTTTGAGGGTGTATTTAGCGATATTTTCGACCAATTTTCAGTCCTAAAACTCACCCAACCTCACTCCATACCTGGTGAATAATCTTTGTGCTGAAATATGTGGGTGCTGGGATGGTACTGAATACAATTTGAAGTGCCAACGAGGGCAAGGAATACTCATTTTGAGCCGGTGGAACAGGACTTGTCTGTGTTCTGAGTACCTACCATGCATTCAACAAGTAAGTATGCCTTTTCACAATATTTTTTCACCCCAACAGTGTCTGTCTAAAAATTACAGGTTCAATCAGGGTTCGAACCCCTTCTGAACCTGAACCGAACCTGGGTTCGGGGTCGGTCAGGTTCGGGGGTTCGGATTTTTTTGGCTAAAAACCGGACCGAACCGGACATCGGCAACACTACGCCTTTGGTATATGATGATATAAGTACTCAGTCAAGCTGCTATGCTCAAATTCCACCGTCCATATTCTCAGTAGGACTGTCAAAGATCTCGTCATTTCAAGTATTTATTACACTTATGCAAACAATATTAATAATGATCACGATGCGCGAATGCCGCGCACCGCTCTCAAATCCGTAGAGTACTTTCGAATCAGCTCACTCCCCTTCTCCGCGGGAGGGCCAGCCACCAAAATTTGCGGAATCGTGTCTCTCCCCGCATAGGTGCGAATGTCGCGATGGACGGCGCCGAGGTTCGCCTCCTTGTAATTCCCGAATCTCCAATGCTTCATCGATATCCTTCTCCGTGAGGGGCCGCGCTGCGCGCGCGATTGTGATGTGAAAGAGTTGGTCCATCACGAGCGACAGGTCAACGATGTGGCCCATGAAGCAGTGCAGCGTCTCCGGCCTACTAGCAAGGTTCAAATCAGCTGGCTTCCCTAGGTTACGAGTCTATAAAATTTATTGCTGAACCGTCAGGTTTGGCTACCTAGGGAACTTGCTGTCAGTGATTGCCCAGTTTTGTGGAATGACGTCTTTGCTTCGTGTTGGAATCCTTTCCTCTTTTGGGAATTTGATAGCTGCTTACATCACTGAATATTAGAAGTTTTTGTCCAATCATGAACGTTTATAATGTCATCCTTATAGTGATGGTTTTTTGTCATTGATACCGGCTTTACAGTCCTACTATCACGTTCCAACGGGTTAGAATTCGTGTCCCGATAGGTTAGAATTTACATTATTTCTCCCTCCCCTTTGCTCCTTTGACCCCAGTGTTATGAAAACCCGTTATGCCGGGTTATGCCCGAAGTCCTGCCATTTTCTGCTCGAATCTGCTGTTGCCCAAATTTAAGAGCGGAGAAACCTGGTGTAAGCGGAATCTGAAGTTCAAAGGGGATTGCGTCGCCGGGGATCCATTTGGTCTTGAAGCACTAACTGAACGAAATGAGCACCCGCGACGTAGTTGAAGACTCACTGATAAGTGACCGAGTGGAGGAGCCAGCCAACTAGTGACCGATGAGCATTCGGATAGTCAGATTTTTTTTAATGCACAATTACAACAATCACGATGGATCCAATACCTGCAATGGTTCTGAAAGAGATGGCGAGAAATTTGATGATGATTTTTATTTTGGCTGAAGTAGACGGCGAAGTCTTTCTGATAAGGCTGACAAAACCATCGAAGGGGCGCTGTGTGCGGATGGGAATTTATCCGAATCTGGGCAAGAGCTCGATGGGAAGCATATAGCAACTGGATGTGGGCACGGGGAGAGTAAATAACAGATGCATTACCAATACCTAGTAACGGGGAAAATCATCGCCGCCGTGGCCCGGTGGTCGGTGCGCGCAGCGGTTATGGTTAACTGTGAATCGATGTTGGCTGTGAAAGGCAAAGAGCTGGGACGGTCAGAAATTCTTCCGGGAAGTCAAAGGAAAGTCTCGGGATTTTTATTCTCTTCGATCGAGTGCTAGGCCCCAATACTTAAGAATATTGCTGGGCGCGTCGGATTGCTTTCTGAATGAGGACGCCAAATATGAGCCGGGTTGCAGTGCTACATGCTTGAATTAAAATTGGCGGGTCGAGAATGAACAGCGGAGGAGGAGCTTAATGCAAAATGAGCCGCACGAGTGAAAGAAGATCGGCACACTGCCTAACGTTCGGCGCGCAAAACTATTACGCCAATAATTCGAGTCTAACCTTGGGAAGCGACCACAAGGCTCATTGTTTTGACAACAGGTGTCGAAGTGTGCCTCAGGTGTCCGGGTTCTGGGACGGATGCGTACGGTATTGGAATTTGGCCAGTTGCACGAGACGTTGATTCCTCGCGATGATGTTGAGTAATAAAATCAAGGCGCGATGGAGAACGGTCGGCAACGAACGATGGTGAGCCGGATGAACTCGATAGCTTCACTTTCAAGCGGGACTGCGGTCCTTGGGGTCAATATACAGGATTGCGATGGAAGTATGAGTATGAGGAGGACAGAATCGGGGGCGCACGTACCTCAAACATATTTTCCAGGCTCGAATTATTGGGGCAAAGTGCGATGTTCCACATACTAGGCCGTTGAGGTGTTACAATACAGGATGGATGTCATTTATGTGGAGCCGGTTGGCTCGTTACTGCAAGGAGTCAATGCATACAGAAAGGGAGGGAGAGGAATAGAGGGAGATGCTGGCACAGGCGTCTCTGACGTCGACGTGCGCCGGCACCCACGAGCCGCGTGCACGACGTCGCTGCGGCGTCCAAATCCGGGCGCGCGGACGTCCGGCAAAGCGTCTTGGGGGGGAGAGTAGTAGTTTGGGGATGTGGATAGGAATGGGGAGCGGGAGAGGAAGGGGGCAAGGGGTAGGGCGATGGGAGGGCATCAGCGACGTGTGAAGGACCGCACAGCGACCTACACACGCCAACACACGCTGAGTGACATCGAGTGCGGCAAGATGAGTGCTGAGCGGGGATGCACGAGCGCACAAAAATTGCGGGGAAGACGGGGGCAGGTGGATTGTGTAGATGTGGGGGAAGGTGGGCAGAATGTGAATCCCGCCGAAAACGCGCGCCATGCAAATGGAGACGAGCAGGCGATGTCACGTCAAATGACGCAGCACAGACCGTGCTCAACCGGGGGCAGCGCGCGGAGGGGGAAGGCAAAGGATATCGTGAGGACAATATTGAAGTTCTGGCAGATTCCGTACCGTCCCGCGGACGGGTGACGCAAAGGGTCGGGGACGCGGGAATGGACAGAGGGAGGGAGGAGGAGGAGGGAAAGGGAAGGTGCGGAGGAAGGAAGGGAAGGGGAAATGGGACGCGACGGAGATATCCCGCTGTCAGCAGAGACAATGCAAATCTATGAAAGCTACCTTGGGTACGCGTAATGCGCTCATTTCTTGGGTATTTGGTTGGAGATTCGGAACTTACTTGTATAATATCAGGTCGAAATACGTGGCAGAGACGACGAAAACATTTATTCTGGGTGAAATACACGAGAGGGCTCTAGTTGAGGCCCAAGCCGACGTTTTCTCGGACCTTCTCGGGTCGTATGATATATTGTTGGACTCCACAAACATTGTGGTACGACACTGGACCACCTGGATCCTTGCCCAGCTTGCATTCCACTCGTTGACCCGGGGAGCAGTAATCGCTGTACAGCCGTGTGTGCGACTCGTCACTCTTTTGGGGTGAGTTTTCAGGTGACTTTCAGAATTCCTTTTCAATCGCCGTTCAGTGACGGCAATGTGGACGTCGTCGAAGGCGCATGTTACACACTCTCGCAAATTTCCCGCAACTTGGACGGCGCCAGAGCTGTTGTGGAAGCAGGGGCGCTGGACTTCATCCCGGAGCTGTTGGAGTCAACAAATGTTGGGGTGCAACGATGGACCTCCTGGATCCTGGCTCACCTTGCATTCCACTCGTTCACGCGGGGAGCAGTAGTGGCTGTACAGCCGTGTACGCGACTTGTTGCTCTTTTGGGGTGAGTTTTCGTGTAATTTTCAAGGGGGAACCGGCATTCAAAAAAAAGATATAGGGCCGTTTTTCTTTTTTCCGGCTCGACCGCTGGACTAACTAACTAACGTAACGTTCCCACGCACCATATATAGTAATAGATTACGTGTTCAAGTTGCCGGTGAGTGGTGAAATCGACATAGACCACCATAATCAGCTCTTTTCCGTGCTGGACACCGCTTGACATCAAAACCACCTTTAAAGACAAGTTTATAAGCTTTCCACAACAACCATCTTGGTTACCATATTAGGACTCCAACTCAAGCAACAAGTGTGGATAGGTAAACATGCCGGCTGCAAGGGGTACAAGACTCGGAAGCCCAATTGACGACCCAAGCATCGCTCAGGCCGCAGTACTGGCCCAAAAACTGGTGGTTGAACTTTTTTTTTTCCGGCCTGGCGGCCGGACTAACTAACCAGCCTTTAGTCGCCGGTTTAAATGCCGGTGCCCCCTTGGTAATTTTCAGAATTCGGTCCTTTTCAATCAGCGTTCAGTGACGGCAATGTGGACGTTGTCAAAGGCGCATGTTACGCACTCTCCGGAATTTACTGTGACTTAGACGGCGCCCGGGCTGTCATAGAGGCAGGGACCTTGGATTTAGTTGCGGAACTAATTGAATCACCGCAGACCGATGTGGGAAGATGTGCGTGCGTTCTGCTCGCACTGTTGGCTCGTGAGAGCCGACTTGCTCTCTTGACTGAACTTTAGTTTTTTCTGGTAAAATAAAATGTCATGTATCCGGCAATACCTGCGCCAACAATGCCCTTTGCTCCCACCTCCGGAAGGGCCGTCCGACGGTCATTTATGTGTTTGCAGAAGCCCGAGAACACCTGAAGCTACCCAACAGTTTGTATTATGAGTACATACCCCCCACTGACCCGTCAACGGGGACGGCCGTCAATTTGCGCTGGTGAGTGTCACAAGCCTGGTATTAATGTTGTCGCACATTGAATTTAAGATCCACACACCGGACATGAGGGCGAGTTTCGTCCCCAGTGGGCATCCCAAGGGGTAGCCTCGGTCAAATGCCTACTTCTCACTCACGCAAGGCCGACCCTGGGAGTCAGGCAGCTTGCAGGGAAGTAATTATTATTGCAGCGCTCGCGGCGGCGTCGAACTTGAACTCGCCTCCCAGTACTTTGCTGATTCAATGAATTTTATGTTTTCCACTTGAGGCAATCGCTCGGGAAAACCCACTACATCGCTCGAGAGTGTTCAGTCGCAGCACTTGCGGCTTTGTGATGAATAGAGATGGAGGACGGAAGGCCGGGACGAAGAAGAAACGGACTCACAGCAAGCGCGTGAGTATGTAGGACATTTTGAACTTGGACCGTGACTACAGCTCGATCGAAGACTTTGAATAGAACCATATATATACTGTTAGTCTGCATACCGAACTCGATGGTAATGAGACACTCGCCCCCCACGCAAATACGAGCCAAGTTGTCCCGTCTACGGGTGTATGGCACCGTCTGTGGGTGTCAGATACCCCAGGATAGTATCACGCACATTGCGGAGGAACCAAATTTACTTACCGCCGCAGTTGCGGTTGCGGTTAATAGGTGGTAAATGGAATGAATGCCTATCACTGGCCGCGGCCATGAGTGTCACGAGGCTTCCAAGTCGTCAAACATTTCGCATTAATTCTTGATCTCCCACGTTCATCTCTTGCAACGGACGGCGGGTTAAATGATTGACCTGAAGGTGGCTGGATATTGATTCATTTAACTTAACGTTTCGCCGGAAGGACTTCTTGAAAGAGTGAATGAATGATCCACAGAACGTGAGTTGGTAACCGTCGTACCCAAGTTATAAATGGGCAGTGGTTGAGAGGATGGGTCATGGGCAATTTCCTCGAGTCGACGATTCCAGTTGACGAGGTATGAAAATTGCTTTCCGACTTTGAAGATGCTATCGATCCTGGCCGCAGAGCTTGATTTCTGGAGCCGAGTCCAGCGGCCACCGTGCGAATAGACAGGGAAGAAATAATAATTAACTTGGACCCTTGCCTTCCCTCTTCCCTCTTCCATCTTGCGTCTTGCGTCTATCTGCAGGTAATAACGACTCCAGCCACTAGAAGCCGGTCCCGCTTCGCGTTTGTTAGGCAAGGCTCAAACGAGAGTTTATTTTGATTCGTTGGGTGCATAAGGGCCGTGGACACTGGACAGCACACTATCACCGACTGGGTACTGGGCCAGTCGGGGTAGTGGGCCACTTCTATAATACAAGCCTTTACGCTGCAGACGTGCGTGGTTTGGTGCTTCAAGGATGGAGTACGATATATGAAGACATTGTCCATCAAATTTTGAAGCCGAGTGATGCGTTGATTAGAAGCTGTGCTCCGTTTGGTTCCGATGGTAGGGTGAGAATTGATCATTCCTTATCTCCGAACGCCACTTGCCGTCTTCCTTTCCTTCGTTCTCAACCAATTCTCGACCGATTCCCACGTTTGCGGGCTCGTTTCGTTATCTCTACCGAGGGTAACGTCCTCTGTGGACGCTAGACGCAAGGATGGGTAGAAACCCTCGCTAGACTGTTCAAGAACAGCACGGCCTTCTCTTGACCGGCGCAAGACAGACCGCCTTCTGGCGACCCGCCCGACAATGCTGCCGCCCTAGAGTTTGGTATGTACATTCATTTTAAGTACCAGAGTTGCTTTCCCTTTCCATTTGAGCCACTACCACTCGAGCTCTCGTCCACTGGGATCATTTCACCGAACCACCCGATTTTATTGCCGTGAATGAACGGATTTTGTTTGAAGGGTTAGTGGTATGAAGGTGTCATCTATTGTACTTAATTATGTGCTATAGCTTCCTATCTATCTTTCCAACATTCAGTTTCACTCAAGACTCATCTCTCTGCCTTGTAGCGCACGCAATTTTGTCAATACCCCCATTTCACCCATCCTCCTTTGCCGCAAGTCTCAGTAATTATAGCTCGTGTACACCTTTAATCCATGATTTAAGTGTATAGAATCCTACATTCGAACCACTTGAGTGATTCTGAGTACTCCAGGGTGCACGGTACTAGTCGTGACCACTGATTTAGGCGGGTGGCCCACCGCCTCGTTTATTGCCATTTCCGGGTACCGCCGAGAATAAATTCACTGGCGGCTCGAAACACAACCTAAAAATTCCCCAAAATATCTCAACTGACTTCTAGTATGTTAGTCCTTACCCAAGGGTCGGAATATAGGCACATCAAGCACTGTATCAACTGGCCAGAGAGCAAAAGTACCAAGGTGGCCCAGTACTGGGTGACATATAGCACCGATAAGGAATATCCTGTTTCGTGCGCCTGAGGGGCATTTTGAGAACGATACATAAGTTAGTGTTTTTGAGGCTGGGCGAACGAGATGGTTGAATTTGAATTCAGGCGCGATGCTCACCTGTTGCGGTCGGCAGACGGGACACAATGTGGTGCACCGAGCGGTCAACGTTGACTGAGAGGAGATTTTCAATAATTTGCGGAAGTACAAGATGAGCGGGAGTTGATCAAGAGAATCGCAGAGACAAAGGAAGACCCCGTAGCTCCTTTGATTTAGTTCGAGTTCGAGTTCCACTAACCCCAATCGCACCCAGAGTAGATGTTCCAGAGGTTAGATCGAAATAAGTTGATATGGTACTAGAGTCGCTGGCGCCGGGGTGGGTCGATTTGTGCAGGTTGGGGCGCGCAGAAAGTAGGCATCGGCGAGCACGAGAACTCGCCCCTGCGGAACACATTGAAGGAGGCCTGGACTAGACGTTCTGGGCGAGTCGGACTTGTGTTTGGATATCCCGGGTAGGTTGGTGAGATTGAATTGACTCGGAGGAAGATAATGCTTCGAGTCGCAAAGGGGAGGGCGGTAGGCCTGAAATACACCGAGAGAGAGCGATACGCGCGGGGGCGTAGTGCCCGAGAGGTATACGAAGATGGTGAAAGGGTGGCGCAGGCGCCGCGAGAATGGAGGAAAGCGAAGCGGTAAGGAGCGGACGTGTTACGTGACGAGATGATGGCAGCACGGAAACCCGCAGGGAAAAAAAGCGCGATGGAGGGCAGGCAAGGCAGCCGTGGCGCGGCCTCGGCGATAGAAAACTAGGGCAAAATCCTTTGAGAAACAAGACAAATGCCGTGAAGGAGAAGCCGCAGAGGTCCAAAGATGAAAGTAGGGTGAAAAAGAACTGTTGACAGAAGATGAAGCAGGATGAAGACCAAAAACGGCCTTCCCATACGCCCATACACCGAGAACAAGCACGGAGTGCGTCGCCCTCTGCCCGAAGAAAATAATAATTGATGTTGGGCACGGAGAGACAACGCCGACGACATCCCAGTGCTGTCGAAGCCAGGTCGCCGAGAAAGAAAATGCTCAGTGCGACCACTGCGCACCCGTCAATAATTCCCACATCAAGAAGCAAGTTCAGACGCCGCGATCGACACCAAAAGAGGTGAGCACCAACAGGACCCCGACTCGCTCCCGCAAAAAAGGAAGCCGCGAAAGTACCAAGGAGAAGAGCAGAAGAACGTAAGAAGAAAGAAAGAAGCCTTGCGCCCCCGAGACAGGTTATGCAGCGATAAGATGCGTCGAAGTAACGACCCCGACGAGGAAAAGAGAAAGAGAGACTGTGCCGGCCACATCACGCCAATGCTTGAGAACAGCAGCGCGATGAGAACTCTCCATCTGCACCAGCCAGGGAGGATCCACATTATAATAGGGGACTCGGAGAAGGAAAATCGGGTGTGTATTACCGTAGAGAGCGCGGACAAGGGACACCCGCAGGCCGATAAGGACATCCAGACGAAGAATTAAGGTGTTAACGTCCAAAAGAAGCCGAGCGTCGACCCGCTCCTGCAAAAACGGCCAGAACGAAGAAACGAAAGTGGTGAAGAAAATGCACACGCACCACCATTCCCGGGCGCAAACACTCGACTCATCTGGCACGCTCCCCGGCGTGATCCCGAACCACGCTGCGTGTACCATCGCAGAATCAGTGTGGTGTTAAAAATGAAGAGGGAAAGCGCCAGGTTGCTGAGTACCGTATCGTCCGCAATGCAGTGAAGTTTTCAACCAGGGTTAGCGTTCGACAGCGAAGGGTTAGGGAATGCGGGCATGAAATGAATCAGACGAGGGTGCGGCTCTTCGCTCAAGCAAGGAGGAAGCGGTAGGGCGGGTGCAGAGCACTGCTGAGTCGGGTAGTCAGGTGGGTGTAGCCAATGACGGGCGTCGTCGATGCGAAGTCAAGAGGGCAGGAAGGAATGAAGGAAAGAGGGAGTGATTCTAAGGGTAGCGGCACGCACCAAGTGTGGCCGGCTACGAGGCGCCGTGAGAGGGATGAAATGAATTTCGCGGTGGAGGGGATCGGTGGGGCATGGAATGTTTGTGGGGGGAATGGGAATGCACCCGAGAACGCGCGACGTACATACGTAGACGGGCAGGCGGTGAACGCGTCAAATGACGTGCCACGGACCGTGCCCGACTGCAGTAGCAGCGCGCGCGGAGGGGGGACATCGCGAGCAGGATATTGAAGACCTCGCGGACACGCGGAGGGGTGACACAAACGGTCCGGGACGTGAATAGAAACAGATAGCGGGGGGCAGGGAGGAGGGAATGGGCGGGTGGTGGGAGGAGGAAGAAAGGGGGGTGAGCGCAGTGAGAGGGATACGCACCGCATGTTCCATGCGATTCCATACCAGTCCATGTAATTCCACCCTTTCCATCGATACACCGCTGTCTGAGGTGCAAGGGGCAGGGCGAGAAGGGGGCGTAAGCGTCCGGTGTGGGCAAGGGTTGGCGGAGGAAATGCGGTGGCGCAGGGTGGAGACTGCCGGATAGACGCAAGGCAGAGGCTGCGAGGAGGCGGGACGCGAGATGGGGAAATCGGCGACAGGCGGCAATGAGCGCGATAGCCAGCCTGCTGGAGGGATTGCGCTGGGCAGCGGCCGACTAGTCTGAATGTCAGTGCGTGAGGGCGGAGGGCGACGGGACGGGGGCAGCGTGGGACGGGACGGTGGTTGAAGATCACAGAAGGGCGGGATGGAGGCGTCAGTGGGCGGAGGACGGGCTGGAGGATGCCACGTGTGATTGACAGGTGCGCGGCCCGGCGTTCGGTGAATGCCGAATGCCGAATGCCGAATGCCGAATGCCGGACGTATTCAGGTATACGATGAGTCGCGGCCGGACATGGGGCCGTATATGTCCTACCCTGTGCCGATGGAGCCGCTTAACGCAGTGACTGATGGAACAGCTGGGCTGACCCCAAGTGAACCGCAAAAGAACAAAGGCAGATTCAGGTTTGTATACCCCTCATACGCACAATTATCAATTACAGAAGCACCTTTCATAACATCGCTATCTGCTTTCAATTGACAAAGCCAGTTTGTCGCGTTCGGGTTTATGCTGAGAATTTACCGGGCCGGCCGATTAGCCGGCGCAAGCTCAAGGTTGAAAAGGGTATGACTTTCGGGGAATCTGGGGGGACATAACCCTGGCAATTTAACGGATACCATGTGATATCATCTCCTCTCCCGAAGTACATCCATGAGGTTCTGATACATACTGATGCCCTATATTAAGACTTCTCTGTGCGTCGGTTAACTGATTTTAGTCGTTCAAGCGCAGTTGTCTATCTCCTGGGTTGCAGCGGCATATGAATTTCTCCTGCCGGTGACAGTGGAGCCTCAACCCCGATCGGCAAAGCTGACATTTTAAAACGGGATGATGGCTCAAGAATATGTTAATACAACATCGAGAGGGAAAATGCAGGAACAATGAAGTCAAACAAGGAACGTTGAAATGGCACTGGTATCTACGTTCTCTATTTCAGTCTCTAGGCCGTGTTGTAACCCCCAGAAGAACCGGCAAATGAAGTTGCCGCCCGTTCCCCGGTCGTTGGAAATTTGAGGCTCCGAATTCGCCTCCAGATCCGCGCTGTCGGGTGTAGCTTCAACCGGCTGCATCTCAACGGAAGACACGGAGCGATCTGGCTGTATTGTGAGCGAGGGCAGCGTGCCTTGTATGCCAACCTTCCACTTACCACTGCGCGACACATCTTGCAGTCGGGAACAAGCTTCAACTTGCCCGTTCCGGTCTTCAGCACCAGATTTGCTCATGTCTTCTTCATCCGTACCGCCCTCGAAGCAACCCTCGTTGTCTTCGCTCAATTCCCCCACTTGCAAAATAGAACATCAGAATGAAACGAATGGTTTGATTGATATGGCCGACTCACCATGGGCGAAGGGAGAATCCTTATCTCGGGATAATTCATAAAGCGGACACCCCAAATGTCGAGCAAGGTCCTGACTATCTGGATCGAATCCTTTTGCTTGGTGGAATTGGCGGAGGCCGGCGTAGACGCTGGTGTCCCACGAGGCTCCCTCAATCTCCGTAGTTAGTTGAAAAGATGGGAACCCAAGTCGTGCTGCCTCCTCCGTGCTGAGATGGTCAAGACCTGAGGGGTCGAGAGACCAATATGCCGGACAGTCGGGCCATTTGAAAGACGACGATCCGGTTTGAAAGTCGGTCGTCGGACAGAGAAAGAGATAGCCGGGTGGAGCGTCCTCCTTCGTGTCCCCAATTGTGATTCGAAACTCGACCCAGTGCACGAGAACTGTGTGAAAGGGCATTCAACATACAATTCTAATGGCAATACAAACAGGGCGTACAATAATCCTCTAAATGGGATGTGATTTGAAGACGACTGAAGATGTGACCGGCTTGTGCAAGCCAGTCGGGGGGGGATGCAAGCCATGCAGTGTATGTGAGTGTGTCGTCGAACACATCCTTACAGTTGAAACTGCGACATTACTATGAGATGATGAATTA
The DNA here is from genome assembly GCA_029233265.1 of Mycena alexandri. Taxonomy (NCBI): domain Eukaryota; kingdom Fungi; phylum Basidiomycota; class Agaricomycetes; order Agaricales; family Mycenaceae; genus Mycena; species Mycena alexandri. The sequence continues at coordinate 51,951 of JARJCM010000173.1, forward strand.
ACAGCATAAATTAAATCGATACCGGGTCCAATCATTCTCCATAAGCACCTTGCTCGATCCTTGGTCCACAAGGTTCCAACTACCACCACGCCAATGATCAACCTCTGATAGGGCCACAATTTCGGCATTTTCCTCAAGCTGGCCGTTTGGGGAAAGAACGACGGCAGCTCCGGAAGAAATCGTTGCGGAGCTGGACAAGGAGCCAGATCGAAGTCGGCGTAGAATGAACACGCATACATAGTGATATTCCTGAAACGTCAGAGAATGAATAGCCGCGGCCTCCTGCCTTGTTGGATCCAAAGAAGGATTGACGGATGGGTGATATTCCCTGGGGTAAGAATGATAAAAAAGATTACTGCCCTCATTCTTGCCATCTGGATGTGGGAGAAGATCTACACAGAGCCGACCATTCGAACGACGTATCGACAATGTGGAGTACATCTTCAACCTCGCGTTGGAGCTCCTGCCGAAGTCCGGCAACTGTTGTCTCATATAATCGCAAGTGTTCTGCGTCCCGTATGACCGAGTTAACACTTGATGGCCGGCAATGTTTAAGGCGAGTACCTTCCATTCGCCCGCCTTGAAACAAGGTCAGTACCGGATGTAAAAACGGAGATCGAGATACACATACATGGCATGCATAGATGTACACAGTTATGATCGGTGAAGCTGAGGCCACGAATTGTCGAATTGGTATCAAGTCTAAGTCCTCCATTTGTGAACCTCCAGAAAGACGATTGTAAGCGAAAATCGCACCGCCGTGGAATATCGTCGCGTACATGGCACCTGATCTGGCCGTGCCATACATCTGGACGATGTTCGGGTGGCTCAAGGTCGACTTGAGCACAACACACAGGGAAAACGGAGTGCGACTCACCGTAAAGACATATACATCTTGACGTGTTGCTGCCATGCCTGCGACATGAGGTCAAACACTATATAAAGCGCTATAGAATTGGCGCACTTCCTCGGCACCATCGCCTTCGTACATGGCGAGGGTCAAGTCTGTATTTCGGCCGTCAATCTTGGCAGAGTACACCCGCCGAACACAGTTGCATTCACGTCCAGATCGGCGGCCAATAATTCCCAATTTTTTGTTTATCATTAGTTCATGCTGAAGGTCGATGTTCCCCATTGGAATGGTCTGAAAATCTACTCAATTTTCAGGATTCACAGTGAAAGGAACGTGCGATAAAAGCTACTCGGAGCTTCGGCCGCCGACGCAGTAACATAATTCTTCGTGATGTTGTTGAACGTCCCTCCCCGGATGGAGAAAGACAGGGAGTCAGTAAACATCCCGTCGCCAGACCTGGAGTGGAGCATAAGTCCCGAGGCACCGTGCAGACTGCGAAAGGCCTCACGAGGTGAATACGGGCTCTTCTGGAGACCGGTTGGGGATGTATTTGTCGTCGGAGTACGTGCTGGTGTCCATAGATGTTTGTGGGCTGCGACGGTGGGGGTAGGGAAGGAAGAGAGGGTAAGTGTTGGGAACAGCTCTTGTGCCTTATGAAGGGACTAAAATAAGACACCAGCTGTTGAGCTCTCGGTTCTCACGGCATTGCCACAAGGCGATGAGCAACGGCTCGAATGAGGTGGTCGAAGTTTACGTGCAGTGTAAAATGAATTGCGAGGCACAGATCGCTCTATTAGGTTTGCCGCCGACACTTGGGTTTCGTGTCTCTGAAGCAAGGATTTACACCTAACTTGGTGCTCTTTCTGCATGGGTGGGAAAACCAGCGAAGGCCTTTTGGGTGAAGCCTTCGTCCTTCTGAAAGCCTTCAGATCTTATATTGACGTGGGTGCTACGGTTGGAAGGAAAATTCAATACAACAGCAGTCCACATTTAAGTTTGCAAGCAATCGTAAAATTCAAACAAGAAACGGTGAAATGGTATCGGTATCAACATCCTCGGTGTGGATGACCAAACCTCGTTGTAGATCCCCGATAATGTGATGAATGAAGCCGATACCGTTCCCAAGGACACGAGACTCCGCAGAATTTGGGTCCTGATCCCCATTGTGAGCCGGTTCCTGATAAGCTTCGGCCTCTGAGAATGACACTGTAAGCACATCCAGACACACTTGGTCTGTGTTCTTACTGTTTTGCTGGGGCTGCTCAGTGCAAGCATTGAGCGGTCCCTCATCCGCGTTTGCGTCAGAGTTCTCGGCTGAATCGCCTACCTGATGATTAGCATTGGCGACAGGCGGAATCTTGTTTCTTACCATCCTCCAGTTCTACCAATCTCTGCGCATCCTCCCACTCGTTGTTGGTCTCGCCTTCATCTGTGCTGTTGTCGAACCAATCCTCGTCATCGTCGCGCAATCCACCCACTTCCAGGGCGAAGAGAGGATCCATATCGCGGGATAGTTGATAGAGCGGGCATCCCAGATGGTGCGCGACATCCTGACTGTCAGGATCGAATCCCTTAGCCTTATGAAATTGCCGGAGGCCAGCATAGACGCTGGTGTCCCAAGAATATCCATGGACTCGTGTAGTCAGTTGAAAAGAGGGGAACCCGAGCTGTGTTGCCTCCTCGGTGCTGAGACGGTCAACACCTGATGGGTCGAGAGACCAATAGGCTGGGCAGTCAGGCCACTTGAAGGATGACGGTCCAAGCTGAAAGTTGGTCGTCGGACAGCGAAAGAGGTACGCGGGTGGAGTGTTCTTCCTCGGGCTCCCAATTGTGACTTGGAACTTGACCCGGTGCACAAGAACTGTTTGAAGGGGTATTTAACCCATAATCCCAATGGCAATACAAGGCATACCATAGTCCTCTAGATTGGATGTGATGTAAAAGCGACTGAGGACATGATTTGCCTGTGGGGGCCAAGCCAAGAATCCGTCAAGTGGCAATGTCACAGTGTATGTGAGTGCGCCATTATACACATCCTTGGTGTTGAAACTAAGTTGACACAAGATGATTAGTTCACAGCATCGACAAAGAAATGAATCCATACCGAGTCCAGTCATTCTCCATGAGCACTCCATTTAACCTTTCTTCCCCAAGGCGCCAACCCCAAACAGAGAATTTCGCCCCCGAGAGGGACGCGATTTTGGCCTCCTGAGGCTGACTGTTCGGAGGAAAGAGGAAGACAGCTCCGCAAGAAATCGTTGCAAAGCTGGAAAAGGAGCCAGATCGGAATCGGTGTAGAGTGAACGAGCATATAAAGTGATATTCCTCAAGACTCAGAGAGTTGATAGCCGCAGCCTCTTGGCTCGTTAGATCCAAAGAAAGATTGACGGGTGCGTGGTCTCCCCTTGGGTAAGAATGATAAAAAAAGGCATGGCCCTCATTCTTGCCATCCGGCTGCGGGCCAAAACCTGCACAGAGTCGGCCATTGGAGCGGCGTATCGACAAAGTGGAGTACAGCTCCAACCCCTGGGTGATTTCGAACACTTGCTTCACATAATCACAAGCCTGCTAAGACCATATGTTCGAGTCAGCAAATTGAAGGCTAAAGTAAGGTTGAATTCAGCTACCCTCCACTCGGCAAGCTTGCAGAAAGGGAAGAAATCAATACTGAACGTAGAGAAGGAGATAAATATACATACATAGCATAGAGGGATGTAAACGGTCATAATAGGCGAAGCTGAGGCCACGAGTTGGATTGGTATCAAGTCTAATTCCATGAACCTCCAGCACGATGATTGAAAGTGGAGATCACACCGTCATGGAATATTGCTGCATACATGGCACCGGACCTAGCGGTTCCATATAGCTGAATAATGTTGGGGTGGCTTCAGGTTGACTTGAGCACGACACACTGGGGAAACGGACCACACTCACCGAAGAGACATGTGCATCTTGATGTGTTGCTGCCATGCCTGCGACATCGAGGTCAGACAGCACATACGAAAACAAAAGAGGATTAAGCACACGTACCTCCTCTGCCCCATCGCCTTCATACATGGCGACTGTCAAGTTTTTATTTCGACCGTTGATCTTGGCAGAGTATACCCGCCGAACACAGTCTGGGGCACGTCTGTGGCTGACAAGGCCTGCAGGCATCGTCACGATTAGTTCCCGTTGGAGGTCGATATCCCCCATCGGAATCGTTCGAAAATCTACTTAATATTCAGCATTCACAGTGAAAGGAATTTGCGATGAAGGCTACTTGGAGCTTCGACTGGGGGCGGATGATAATGATTCGCGCAGAGGTTGTTAAACGTCCCTCCGCCGATGGTGAAGTGCTGCGAGCCAGCAAACATACCGCCGCCAAACCTGGAGGCCGTAAGCCACGTGCAGCGGAGATTGCGGACGGCCTCACGATGTGAATATGGGATCTTCGGAGTTTGATCGGTAAATATGTTCGTCTTTCGAGTAGATCTCAGTGTTCATGAATGCTGGCATATGACGGTGGTAGAGAAAGAAGAGGGGAAGCGCGGGGAACAGCTTTGAACCTTTATAAGAAGACGTGGCTAAATTGGGCCATGGGTGTTACCCGAGATTTTCCCAGCATCGCAGAAAGGCGGTGAGATACCAGGTAGAGATGGGGGGATGACCTTGTTTTGCTGTTAAACGATAACGGAAAAACATAAGTACCCGCATGTGTTTTCCAGCAATATACGCGGCAGTGGAAACGGCAGTGTTCGGCACCGCATACCACTGGCCGCCAATGCACCTCCACTGAACTACAGTGGAATCCGGTGACGCCATTGCTATCCACTGGTATTCAATGAACTCCATTCAAGCCAGAAGCATCCAAGGAACCCTGAAAAATATTCAATGAAATATTGTGGAAGGGAGGAAATTGTCGCTTTACAATATTCCTTGCACCAGTTAGCATGTGCCTCAAGTGGAGAACTGGAAATTCATTGAACCAGCAAAGTACCGGGAGGCGAGTCGACGCCGCCGCGAGCGCTGCGATAATAATTACTTACCTGCAAGCTACCTGACTCCCCGGGTCGGCCTTGCGTGAGTGAGAAATAAAGTCGCAAGCAGGGAAAAAAATGGCAAGAAGCTCAAAAGGAACGGCAAAAGTCGTAAGTAAACCCCAATCGAAGGTGTAGAACGTAAGTAAAAATCGATCGTAAAAACGAAATACCCCATAAATGTGGAAGAGTTGACACTAACCTCCGGCGCCTTATCAGCATGCACCGTCTGCGCGTGCTGGCGCAGGTTATCGAGCCGCGAGAACTGCTTGGAGCAGTGGCAGGCGAAGGGGCGTTCGCCGGTGTGTTTTCTGCGAGGCAATTGATTCCGGTCAGCGGGGGTTTTTTTGGGGAGGAGAGGAGTATATATGTGCGTAAAAGGAAAGAACGCGTGTCGTAAAGAAAAGGGGTAGGTGCAAAATGGCAACGGGAGGAAGGATGACGCGCGATGGGTGATACGCGATGAGGCGGCAGGATGAGAGGGCATCATATTGTCGCGCAGGGACGCGGGATGCTAGCAAGTCGCGTCGCGTCCGAACCGCGGATATGATGGATAGATCGGGTAAATAGAGGGATGAATGCTGGATACGAAGAAAAGGGACCACCGTACTGGGATGCGATGAAGGGAGGCGACGCGACGGATGAGCGAAGATTAGGTTAGGATAATGCGAAGGAGAAGGGTCAAACGGGATGTTAGGATTATAATAGTGAGGGTTTGAAAGGAAGCGTCGGTGGATTGGAACAAGTGTTAGATTAGAAAGTGGATGTAAACGTCGTGAAACACGCGAAAGAGATTGTAGGTAGAAACGAAACTCAATTCAAAGTGGCCAAAAAGGCGTGCCGTGACCCAAGAACCACTTCAAAAAGTAAGAGAGGCGACTCGACTAACCTGACGTGCCTCGCCAAATGCTCACTCCGACTAAAGACCATCCTGCACTCCCCATACCCCCGGCACTGGAACGTCTTCGCCGGCGCCGGTCGATAGTGCTTGCCCACCCCCCCGCCCGCCAGTGCGCTACCTCCATTTCTGTTTCCGCTGCCGGGCGCAGGTGAGTGCAGGCCGAGGGCACTGGCGAGCCCGCCCGCGTCGACGAGGGTCATGGGTGCATTGGCATCGCCCTCCACCTCGCCCTCCGCGTCGACGTCACGGTCGTCGTTCAAGTTGTCGTTGTGTGTGGCGGTCGAGTCCATCGGGTCCGCGTCCGTCGAGTGGCTGCCTTAGGACTAGCGTGTATCCGCCGGAACTGCTGTCGTCCTCGGCAGCGCCCGTCACGGCAAAGCGATGCGCTTGGACTCAGTGTGTGTGTGTGTGGAAGTGGGTGCCTGATCCTCAGTCGGTGCACCGAAGCAGGATAGCACTGAATGTGCTCCCGGGATGTGTGAGTCACCGTGCTTCTTTTGATTGACTGATGTCCGATTGGTCCTGGCTCTCGCGTGGCTTGGCTTCGTTGGTCTAACCCACTATACCGTCTGGGGACTACCACCAGGTCGCTGGATTGTCGGCGTATTTCTTTGCGCTGCAAGCAAGCAAATGAGCGGGCGCGCCGATGGTGAGCAAGAATCCTGGATCGTTTACGTGTGCGTGGCGTCTGGCATGCCGTTGTTCGCCTTCGACCTTGGTTGCCTGCCTGCTCTTTTTCTCCTGGACTCTTCTACACTCCTTGGCTTTACACTAGGCATATTTTCGACTTGACCCCCGCGTCTGCTTAACCGAAACATTATCTTCCTCCGAGTCAATTCCACCTACTCGGGAATCTTTAAACACAATTGCAAGTCCGACTCGCCCAGAACGTCTAGGCCACCTTCAATAAATTCCGCGGGGGGCTATTTCTCGTGCTCACCGATGTGCCACCTGCCAACCTGCACGAATCGGCCCACCCCGGGACAGCGAGTCTAGTACCAAAACAATCAATTCATTTCGATGCGCAAGTGCAGCCCTGGATATGTCTACTCCGGGTGCGATTTGGCTTAGTAAAACTCGAACTCGAACTCAAACGAGATCAAACGAGCTACGTGGTACTCCGCTGTCTCTGCGACTCTCTTAATCAACCCACGCTCAACTTGTACTTGCGAAACCTATTTAAAAAATCCCCTCAGTCGACGTTGACTGCTTGGTGGATCACATCGGCTCCCGTCTGCCGACCGCAACAGGTGAGCATCGCGCCTGAATTCGAATTCAATCATCTCGTTCGCCCTGCCCCCAAAACAGCAATTTCTGTCTCGTTCCCAAAATGCCGAAACAGGACGTCCCTTCTCGGTACACTGTCTAGTGCCCACGGCGCCCAACGACTCACAATCAGAATCAACCCTCCTTTATTTCCTCCCGGGCCCACGCACGCAACCCATCCGAATTCCAGCCCCGTGCGTTTGAGCCTGGCCAACACGAACGCAAAGTTCGGAACGGCTTCCAGTGATTCGGAGCCCTGGCTATGGATGGAGTCGGTATCACAGATAGATCGGCGCAAGACGCAAGTTCGAAGAACGCAAGACACAACATGGAACGCGGGCATAACAGCAGCGCGAGGTGTTCCGGGTACGGGAGGACGGGGTTGTCGGCATGATGGGCGCAAAAGCAACGGAAACTATCATTCTGTGCATGTGGAGTCGGGTGAGCTACGAATTCAAGATGACCGCCGGTGCCGCGCTTCTCCCAACACAACCCACCCTGTCGTGATAGGCGCCGGCATGGATGAGTTTCAATGCGAGTTATCGAAGCCCTGCCAGAAATGCCAATTTCCGCGCCAGGGACAGGGATGGCGCCGTTGCATCCTCTTCGCAGCAAGACATTGGATGTCTCTTCGGGTCTGGTGCTGCTGGTGAATAACTCGATAATCCGGTTGTCAACAACGCAAATGAATGGCTGGGAAAGCGAAGGATGAGTCAGTGGTGAGTCGGTGTCCGAACACCGATCTGAGAGTGTTCTTGTGTAATCGCTTACATATTAGCCAAGCGAGGACGCGTTCCCGTAAATATACCTCGAATGGGCGCGCTGAAAGGCGCTGACATCAGGAAAAACCTCCCGTCCTAATTATGCCAAAATTATCCTTCGCTAGAATAATTAGGGATAATTACCCCGAACTACGCCAAGTTTCGGGTAAGTTAGGCGTAAGTTAGGCGAACTATAGCGAAGTCGCCGTAACTGATCGTAACGGTCAAGTATCAGTCGCTTATTTCATGGCCCAAACATTGTGGGGGCCCTTATTGTCATTTTTCTTGGATGAGAAGAGTGTCGATGCGGGAGGTCGAGATTTTGACTTCAGCACATTCCCGCCCGAAAGTTGAAGTCCGCTTGACAGTGGTGACTGGCAATCGCAGTGGGCCTGATGCCGGTTACATAAGCCACGCCATCACCGAAATGGTGGCAAATTCCTTTGGTCCATCCTACCACCTCCCCAATCCACATTTACACCAAACCCTCGGTACAAGGTAGGCTTGTTTTACCATTCTACAGGGAATGTCCCGGCCAGATTTTTCATTTTTGCCCTTCTTGGTTTTGTGGTTTCCTGTTTTTGAAGATATAAAAGTTGAGAGAGAGAAATCAAAAAATCTACGCGGGACATTCCCTGAGGATTGCTTGTGCGAGCTCGTCGTAATTTTTTCAGAGCAAACGCGCTCGTATTGAACACGCTACGATGGACCAAAGAAACACCCGCGATGGAATTCATGTCAGCGAGTTACGTCACCATCAAACGGGTCTCGCCAGAGCCCACAACTTGCATGGGGGGCCATGCCGCCTGTGCGGACAGCTAAGGACTCGAAGAAGTGGAAGAGGACGAAGGGACGGTCCTCTGCCCAAGGAACCAACTGCTTTGGGTCCTCGAGACGCGTAATCAAGCCCAAGTCGCGTCATGATGAATCTGACAAGGAGAATGCTTCCTCGGCTCATGCTTCCTCGGCTCATGCTTCCTCTTCGCCTCCGACCACTCCCTCTACGTGCCGTTCTGGATTGTCTAGCCCGGTTACACGCTCTCCGGATCCCGGCATACTTCTAAACCTCCGAAACCGAAGTGATAAATACGAGAGGATGTGTCGAAATCTTACGCGCAAAGCATCTCGAACCGCGGATCGAAAAGCACAAGTGGAACAGCAGGTCCGGGACCTGCAGGAGCAACTTCGGGGGGTTCAAGCCTCTTCGTCTCAGTTTGTTGTGTCGCTTCAACGGAAGCTTGATGAATTGTCGGCTGAGTTAACTTGGCGGAGACAGAAGGAGATGGAGCTCTACACGAAGAAGGACGCCGCGACGCGCAAGAAAGACGCGCTGTCGCGGAAGGTCTCCCGCTTTGATAACCGGCTCGAGGCAGGAGTTGCCAAGCTGTCGACCCAATCCTTGCTAGATGACGGAGCTTTTTCGAACGAAGTCCGTGAATGTGTGCGCGACATTGTTTCATTTGGCGCTCCCGTGGACAGTGTTAACAAAATAATACACGCTGTCGCGAAAGCGCTCAATATTCGGATATGCGATGACATTAGCAGCCGAAGTGTTGGTCGCATTATACTCGAAGGTCTTGTTGGCGCACAGGTGCAAGTTGTTGATGCTGTAAAGAACACTGATCGTTAGTATCATCCGTTTTCTCCCTTTACGGGCCTATCTGACTCGAAGTTGCAGATTTCACTGCCAGCGGTGACGGGACCAGCCACAAAAACCTCAACTACGAGTCCCGATTCATATTTGTCAAGGATAAACTTCTCGCACTTGGTTTAACCCAGGCACCCAACCACACAAGTGAGGAGCAGATGGCCGGTTGGATGGCACTAATCAGGGAGATGTACGCCGCCTATAATGCGAGCCCATTGGGTCGCGAGCACCCCGAGGACTTCCGTACCTTTTATATTAAAATTACGGGCATGATGACCGACCATGCCGCCGACCAGAAGAAGCTTCGAGCACTTTTTCTAGAGATGAAGAAGCGGATGGATCATGAAATTCGGGGTGAACGTGCTCTGCTATGTCTCAGCGCGCCGAAATTACTGGATGTCATATACGAAATAACCGACACAAAAATCCAGGCCGCCGGCGGAATGGCAGCCTGGGATGCTCTCACTGCCGAGGAGCGAACTCGGCGCAACTCGACGCTGCACACCGAACTCACCCAGAAGTTCGGCCAAGCAGAATTCGAGAAGTTGACCCCGGAGGAACGCGCCGAGGCTCTTTTTTTTCATTGTGGAGGTTGCTTCATGCATAAGGATCTCAACGCACACAAAGGTAAGTCTATTCTCTCATTTTCCTCCCGCACTTCGACTGGAGTTCAGGCGGTGTCGTGCGGATGATAGCTGCCTGGTTGAAACATGGCTTCTCGCAGCCAATCATCCTCATGAATAAAGATAACGCTGCCGCCGCCAGCTCCGGTTCCTCGGCCGCAAAGGAACGAGCCGAGAAGGTTTCGTCTCGAGGCGCCGTAAAGCTATGTGAGCTTATGGGCATCCTCCTCAACAACAAGGACGACAAACGGGGGCAACAAGATAGCCACGGTGTCTATTTCGCCGCCCATGAACACATTGGCCATTCGATCCGATTCCCAGACACAAGTAACACGCGGTATCAATGTTATTCTCTCGCCGCAGCCGAGATCATTGTAAACCTCCCCGTCTATCGCGAAATGATGCAGTTCATACGCGATAGAAAGATGTCGCTCGCATACACCAACCTCGAAAAGAATATCTGGGAGGGTATCAATGATTTGCGCACCATTGTCGAGCTTGTCGTGCTCCTCTGGTACGGGCAGAACTTCAGTCACCCGGTGATGCGTATTGTACGGGCGCGGTCAAGTGCAGGCGGTCCTCAGAACTTGTGGGACATGGGCCCCGCGATTCGGCAGCTCATAGCGCATCTGGAGCGCGTGATTGCAGATCCTAATATAATCATGGGTCCGAACTTGACCCACACGACGGCATCGATGGACGGAAAGCCATGGGAACGCCCCGAGGCCATGTACGCGGCCCATGCCCTTCTCCCCACACTTCCCTTGAACGAGGTCCGCGTCGTGTTTGTCGAATTTCTGGAGGGTGCATTGGAGAAATGGCGGAGTTTCGGCTCCGACGTCCTCGAGTCAAATCTGACTGATGCTCAAAAGCGCAAGGCAGCGATGCCGGCCACAAACTGCATAAACGAGGGGTTCTTGGGCAGTAATGCACGTGTAGCATTGCGTCGAGCCCCGAATGCAACTGTGGACCACATCAATGCCAACGCACAATACAAGCAGAATGGGACCGGAGAGTTCATTGCGGAAAAGCTCAATACTCCGGCAGCACAGCAGTTCCTGCGCCAGGAGGCCCGCGCAATTTCTGCGGAGGGGCGTCAGAGAAAAAGAAAGATAGCCCAGGCGGAGCACGATCAGCGCACGGTGAACGAGCACCGCGAGAAGAGGACGAAATTTGACGCCAAGAAAGCCAAGGAGATCGCCGACATCAACAAGTGTGTCCCGATTTTCGATGCGTCGCGATTCACGGACCCGGCGATGCTCAAGGAGATATTGGTTCCCCAACTGGACCTTCAGCTCAAATGGCATCGCCTCAGAGAGCTTGAAGTGGACAAAAAGACGGAGATTCCGGCGTTGTCGAAGCTCAAGAAAAACCAGAAAGCCGATCTCATAGTGGCCGCTATAGGTCGATGGATGCCGCGTGTAAGTGCTGGTGAGGTGTCTTTGATGGGTCCCGAGGTGCTCCAGACTACGGAAGAGGGAGAAGAAGGTGTGGAGCCAGACGACGAGGAGGACGATGCGGGGTATGGAGAGCAAGATTAATTCACATTTCTAGTGCAGTTTAATGGTTTATAGTTGCATAATTACTGTAGATATCTTACTATGTATATACTCAATAATATTGCTGACTTGAATTGGCCATACGGGAGCTTGAGCGAGTGTGGTGGAAGAGAACGTCGGATTTGCCATCGAAATCAGCAATTTGGCGGGCGGTACAAACAAGTGTAAACGGACATTTGATGTCCGCCAATTGCCAGTCACCATTGACAGATCGTGGCAACTCTCGGCGTTAAGCGCTAAGCTTTGGCAGATCATCAAAACAGTACACAAGGCCAACGCCACGTCGTCTCTTTCTTCCCTTTCACCACCATCTTCCCTCACACTCCTCCATCCTTTTTGCCCCCTCCTCTTCTCGCTGCCTTCTCCATCTCCGCTTGAAACCGTATCCGGCCCTCAGTAGTCCTACTTAGGCTCTCATCACCCCTTCGTAGCTGTACACCTCACTACCTGGCCACACCACACCACTAAAGCACCACCTCGAACACAACCTACAAGCCTTGAGTCATCCACTACAAGCCTCAAGTCATCCACTACAACCCATACTGTCAAGCCTCAACACTATCTGCTACGCTCTAGCCCTGGGACCCCTCTTTCCGGCCGCGCAGCTGACTATTTTCTTTTCTCTACACTTTCCCACCACATCCCGACCCTTGGCTCCATCCACCAGCCCTCTGCAAGCCTGTCCCCCTATCCGCGCATTTCCCGACGTCAACGCCAATGTTCTATTTGACGTTGATCACTTAACAACCCCTGTAACAAGATTCGTCCCAGATATACCCATCAAAGCTTCAAACAATCTTCAAGCCTGAAGTCAACCCAAGCTTTTCACGCCTGGAATTGGAAGTCTGTCCAACACAAGCTTCAAAACCCACCTTGCAACTTTGTACAAGTCTTGAAGCTTCACTGTGTGCCCCGCCGTTCCAAGTTGACAGCTTCTGCCCCAAAATCTTACTCGGACTCTACTCGTGCACTGTATGTATGTTGTGTGGTATGTCGTGTAGTCGCGTAGTCAGTAAGCAGTAGCCACCAATTCATTTTTATTATTATTCATTTGTCTTCGTGTGATGTTAGGAATGAAATATAAGACCTCCCAAACCCGAGATAATGCAGCATAATTCGTCCTAATTTGTCCTAATTCCTGGGGAGGTAACTTAATTAGGAGAACTTACGGCTAACCGAGGTAAGCGAGCGTAAGAGGGATAATTAGGGAAAATTATCCTTAACTTACCCCAAATTAGCTTGGGGGCATTTTCCTGATGGATTTGGTTGATAAGAATCACAATATTATTCAATTCTAAGGCTGTAAGCCGATGTCAACTTTTTGGCGGTAGTTAAGGCTGTTAAGTAAGCGGGTTCAAGCGACCGCAACTGAGCACTAACTGAGCAACGGGAGATCCCAGGGTTTCTTTTTTCAATGTACATTCACAGATACCCTCAAACACCCTGGTTGCATTTCAAGTAGGTTGTTAACTACTGTAAGGTGGCCTTCTTTCCGCAGAAATCACTGCGTTCCGGGGCCACGTCGGCATACTGTGTCGATGTGAGTGGACCCTAGGTGGACATGCGTGGACTGGGCTCCACGCAGGGGTTGGCACAGCGTCGGCGCAGGATGTGTCGACATGCGTCGATGCTGCGTCGACCCTATGCCGACGTAGGGTTTCTCTACTCCGTTTCCCCGGCTTCACAGCCTCCACGTGCCTGTGCACGGTACTAATTTTAAACACGACTTTATTTTACGCGCATGAGAACAGTCCCCGTCAACCGTGGGACCTTTCTCACGACTTGACAATTCGAACCCCTGTTTGACCGCTGGTGGATTGTTTCGGAGCCAGATGGACCCATATTGTGATGAGTAACTGAGAATCCACTCAGGGAATGCAATAGGTGTTGAATTTTAACATGTGAACTTGATAGAAACCCTCAAGACGGTTCAGTTGATGGATCAACCAAATTTGGACCCCCAAACCCGACAAAATCACTTAGTTCCAACTATGACCCAAACCAACACGGACCAGCGTCAGAGAGTGACTTCAAATGCCCCTCCAAGCGCAAACATAAGGCAGAACATCTGGTTTAACCCTAGGTGTGCCGACCTGTGCCGACGGGGGTCGGCACAGCCTGTGTCGACGAACCCACGGAACGCAGTGAAATGTTCAAAGGTTCTGAGAGGGATCCTGAGGGCTCGCTTGCAAGACATTAGCTTAGCCCTCGCTTGCAACCGCTTACACCCGCTCAACTTGTTTACCGCCGAAAGATTGTCGCTCGCACCACGACCTCGACACCAGTGACCGCGGAAAACGAACACAGCGCACTGATTCGGGGCTCGAGCGTTCAAGTAATACTCAAGTAAAATATCCCCGATGCTTGGTCTGGGCAATTTGAATGATTACAAGAGCGTCGCGGGGCGTGAAGTTTGGCTTTGACGGGAGGTATGATGTTCGAAAAAACATGAGCTGTAAAAGTTGTCGAAGCCAGGAAATCATGCTGTCGAGTTTCCCGTGCACGGCCCACCCCGGCCCATCTTCAGCGGAGTCAGTATGGCGGAGCCGAAATATCTTTAGCTACCGCAGCAAATTTTGCCCAGCTTGGACAGGATTCAGTTTGGCCCAACACAACTTCAGAGCGTTTATAATTGGCTGAGAGCTGGTCAGAGACAGTAAGGCTTGATATATCCCGTAGTGAATTGCAGGTGGCCCCCAACTGCCACCCCAGAATAAGATCGCCGAAAATTGAACCGTGGGAACAGTTAGTCGATGGAATCAATATCGACTGGGTGAAGTTCCACTCGCATTCCTGCTGGGGTGCTAACACCATAATACTGTCCCAAGGACTCAAGCTAATAGTACAGCACTTCATGGCCGGCAATTGACAAGCATCCCTGATATGATGGGTCATTCAATTTCGGTCCAGGTTGACGTTGGGTTGACGTGGAAAAATATGCGTAAACCGACGGCGATGACTCACTGTGGACGCGGTGCAGCTACTTTTTCTCCGTCTCCCTTCCCCTCCCCCACATTAACCTTTTACCTCGTAAAAGCTCTCCAGCTTATAACCACGCTCATTCTCTCCACTCTCATTCTTGAAAATGCTCGCTTCATCCAGTTGTCTCCTCATTCTGATGTCGGCAGCCACCGCCATGGCGAGCACCCACCAGGCACGCAACTACCACCCACTTGCGAAGCGCGCAGACAACATCTTCACCATTGGCAAACGTGGGGACCAATATGCGAACAAGCAGTTCACCTGGTATCCTTCTGATACTGGCCCGTATGTGCACTTCACTTGTTTTTTTTTTTTTCACTCCTGAATTGGGTCGTTTCAGTGATGCCTGCACTGGTCAAAATCACCAAGACAGCGATTTCGTGGGTCTTTTCGGTTCTTCTGGGCGTTGGTTCGGGATTACCTCTTGGCACTAACCCACTTTGACCTTGCATAGTACGTTGCGATGGCATCCCCGGTGAGTCCGAATCCCTCTCGGGCATTACCCACGCTGATTAGCGGTTAATGGACAGCAATTTGGTGATAATGGATCTGCTTGCTGCGGCAAAAAATTGGCCATTACGGTCAACGGGAAGACAGCTATCGCTAGTTGCGTCGATGAGGCATGTTCATTTTGCACGCTGATATGACCTGTTTGCCACACTAATCGCGCGTAGTGCCCGGCGACCAGCGAGCAATGTTATGCCGCAGGCCAGCTTGACTTTACCAAGGGTCTCTTTGAGTACTTTGCCGGTGGAGACCTGGGCGCCGGCGAACTTTACGGTTCTTGGTCGTACACCGATGGCAATGAAGGGCCGTCTGGCGGGTCGGGTGGTGGTGATGGCGGGTCCGATGGGTCTGGCGGATCTGGCGGATCTAGTGGTAACCACGGGGATGGTGGGGATGCGGCGAACGGCGGTGACAGCGGTGACGATACGACGACCACCACTCACCAAACGACAACCCCCTATCCCACCTCCTCTTCCTCGAAGACTTTGTCTTCGGCCAAGCCGTCGTCCTCGAGGAAGCCCTCGTCGTCTGCTAAATCGCCTTCATCCTCCGCCCAGCACTCTTCTTCCGCCAAGGCATTTTCTTCCACACCCGTCGAGTCCTCTTCCTCAGCTCTTCCTACCGTCACCCAAGACGTTGCCAATGTAGGTTCTGGTTCGGGTCCCTCCGGAGATTCCGACGGCGCCGACAAAATTTCCGGTGGCCTCGGTACTGGTAGCGGCGACTCGAGCGATGCTGCATCGCTCAGCTTCAACAAGGTTTTCGCGCCTTTTGCTCTCGTAGCTCTCATTGCAGCTGGTGCCCTCTAAAGTCCTAATCGCCCTGGCCATAGAGGCTATTGCCTGCTGTGCACACTCTTCACCCACCCCCTTTGTTCGCTGCGACGGTGGACGGCGTGGGATTATGGAATTATTTAAATATTCTCGCTCTCGAATGTTGCTCGCAGTCATTATTACGGTTTACCGGCTGTCCAACGTAGAAGCGGCGCAAATTCCCTCAACGTAGCGGCGCAGTTTGACATGAACGTTCGGCATCTGTTGGAGTCGCAGCATTATTGCAACACCGGACCTTGAGCATTTGATTAGCTCGAAATACGCCGCGACGTCGAGGATGGTGGCCTGGCATATGTTTTCGCATTCAGAATATGTCGGGAGCCCAGCTCGATTCAACTTGAAACCAACCCGAGAACGCCGAGCGAACTCCGCATCAAATGATTCCTTGATCCCAGTTTGATCGCCGACCCCTCTTCGTCCACCATGTCTGCTCTGCCTCATTTTCCTGGCGCATCCCTTGATCACGGAGGCCAAGGCCTCTGGCCTACCATCCTCAGTGCTGAACAAGCCGCCCTCGACGTCTCTCCCGCCGCGAAAACCAATCCCAAACACTTGTACACGTCCGACCGATTAATTGGCATTCGCGTGCTGGGTTTCTTGCTCCTGGATCTATACGAACACAGACAACTCTCGTTTGGTGCCGTCCCGTACAACGCACTCATAAGGGAGATTACCTCGTGTCTGTCTCCCCTCGGTAGCAAGGGAGAGAAACTTCAGAATCTCGGGCTCCAGTATCGGAACCGCATACTCCGCGTCTGTTCGTCATGAGTTATATTCAAGAATTCATCTTCGTTGTAACTCACATACCCTTCTCCCAGTTCGTTCGAGTAGCAACAATTCAATCCCAATTGAAGACTCGGAATCTGACCCTCCCCATGTATCTGATCCTCTCACTCAAGCTTGAGTGAGATGGGATCGAACGATGGGTGATGTCTACTATAACTGCTTTTTCCAACTAAAAGAGGGGAAAAACCCACTTTGATGGGCAATTCTCTCTCACTCTGAAAACAGCTCTCACTCTAGAATATGGACTCGGACCTGAGGCCCAAATGGCCATCAATTACCCGTTTTGTCATGATTTGGACCCAATTTTCACTGAAATCAGGTCTTAGAAGTGGGATTTCTGAGTTATAAGGCTGTGATCCTCTCACTCTAGACTAAAGGGCTCTCACTCTGAAATATAGTAGCCATCATTCTCTCACTCTGAACTATAAGAGCTTGTCATCCTCTCACTCTGAAATAAAGGAGATCCTCTCACTCTGGATTAAAGGAGCCATCAGCCTCTCACTCTGAAATAAAGGAGCCATCAATCTCTCACTCTGAAATAAAGGAGCCATCATCCTCTCACTCTGAATTCGGGGGTGCACCTTCAATTCAAGGGCCACATTAAAGGTAAACCTAGTCCATTCTGCTGCAACCTTGACTCAATACCAAAGAAGTCAGACCTTAAGCTTGCTTGAAAAATCCTTGGCCTAGCTATATTCTCCTTGCAATTGATTCAACGATTCAAACTTCCTTACTGGGATAGCTCTAGACTGGTTTTTACCTAAGTGACCCAATTGTTGAATCAATTGTAGGGAGAATATAGCTAGGTGGTGTAACTGAATGACCGTTTGATATAATCTGA
This sequence comes from Mycena alexandri, assembly GCA_029233265.1. Lineage (NCBI taxonomy): Eukaryota > Fungi > Basidiomycota > Agaricomycetes > Agaricales > Mycenaceae > Mycena > Mycena alexandri. The sequence continues at coordinate 69,530 of JARJCM010000173.1, forward strand.
CGAGCGGGTTGTATCAACGGGAGGGTAAGATGTGACAGGGTGCGCTCATTGATATAATCCGAGGTGCGGGTTGTATCAGCGGTAAGGCGAGTTGGCATAGCAGGAGTCAAGTTCCACACACAATGTGGCAACCAAAGAGTCATCTTCTGCGCATAAACCGGTGTTAAGAGTCACCTTCCACGCGTAGAAGGGCGTTAAGAGTCATCTTCCGCCACGAACGGGCGACACGAGTGACCTTCCATTCACAAACGGGCGACGAGAGACGTGGGGCAAGGTTACAATCATGGAGAGGGCGAGCAAGGGCAAGAAAGGGGCGATTCTGGCGAGAAAAGATGGCAAAAAGCGAGGCGAGAGGGGTGATTCCGGTGCCCATCGGGGGCGAGGGAGGAGCCATAGTCACTTGCCAGGTGGCAGGTGAGGTCAGATTCTCGGATAAGATACATAGGCTCTAACTGAAACGGTCGAGAAACCCTACGGCACGCAAACGCGATGCAGTTGACCACGAGTTGACCGCCGGGCCCTCCACAAAGCGACGCAAGGTACAGAAGTTGATATAATCACCCTCTTTACAAAATTACGCTGTCCGAAGCTTTTTGAGCTCCGCTTCAATTTTTTGTTGCGTTTTCACGGCTCACCAAAAAATCCTGTCCCGTAACGTGCCGAAGACATGCCGTACGAGACGGATCGCTGGGGCCCTCAGTTTGACGTGCGGCAGTTTGTCAGAATTACGCGGTGAAGCTGAATGGTGGTAGAAATAATGCCAAGGAAGAACAAGGACAAGAAGTAAAAGGGGTGAACATTGAAGTGCTGCAGTCCGTTCCGCATTTGGCATCTGTGGCGGCCAAGTCTTTCGTGTCTTTCAATGTTGATCAAGAGAGGAATAAATGCAAGGAGGAGACCAAGAGATTACATAAATCAAGCACAGGGCAAGAGGATGACGGTGGTTTGAGAGAGAAGCGACGTTTAAGCGAGCCGTGTTCACTGCACGTGATCGTGATGCTCGCGCCTGCCGCGTTTGATCGTCGATTCCAGCCTGAGGCGCACTTTTGGGTCGCCACACTTTGATAGTGGGTTGTGAGCAACCAAGCTGGCCAATTCATGCATTCTAAGGTTTCTCTGAAAAAAATATACCTCGCAACTCAATCCGCGCGCGCATTTTATTTTTGCAACGTCTATAACGTCATAGCCGTGAGTGTACTGGGTTTAATCAATGTACCGGATTTGAGCGCATGTAGCTTCTTTTCTCGGGGATGCACCGGGTATGCTTTGGATGTATCGGGTTTGGGAATGTGCGAAAGGGTCGGGTTCCATCTATTCCGCTGCAGGGCCTCCTCTCTGAGAATTGAGGCACATGACTCACAGCAGACATGGCCAAGAAGATGTCGAAAGGCCATGCGTTTGACATGAGGTGATGGGTGCTAAAATCACATACTTGGGTCATAAGGGGCCGGCCCTTATTGGCTCAATACGAGGCGGCTTTTTCCCCCTGTGAAAAAAGGAGTGAAAAGGAGCGCATGCCCGTGAACCCAAAATGGCCCCAACTCTATTCAGTAACAATGGAACGACGGCTCAGGTGAACCATGCGGCGTTGCTTGTAATTTCCTTTTGATCTGACACCCTGACCAGCCCAGATTTTTGGCGGCCATGGGACCCTGTGCTCAGCTTTCGTCTCGTAGTATTTTTTATTTTTCGGTACTTGTTGTTGGAGGCGCGAGCTGTTCTCTCAGCTGTTCAAACGGCCAAAGACTAAAGGTATCCGTAGCATACATTTGACGCATGTATGTAGTACGGGCCCCGGCTTTTTCTTAGTGGGACCGCGCCGGAAATCTACCTACCTCCCTCCGATGTCGTGGGTGGAAGTGACAAAAATGGGATAATGTGACTTTCTTTCCTCAAGGATGGCTTTTTATGAAGCGTCAGAGATTCCCATTCGAATGTTTTGACATCTCGGCGGAAAGCCGAACTTGTTTTTCCCGTTTACTATATAACGAGACTTCTTTTTTTCACCCACACAACGTCTTCGCAACTCCGTGTATGACAGATTGTCTCATTAGCCTCGTTTGACCTTGAGCCCACCATGCACGTCTACCTTCCAGCTACTACTACAGTCTTCTACGTGCTTCAAGTTTTATGCGTTGTATCAGCACAGAAAGTACCTGCCTCGGTTCTTTCAGCTGCAATCGACTTGTTGGATGCAAGCCGTAACGTTTCTTCCTTGCATATGTTTTGTACCGTCACTCATTCGATTTCACAGACATACTCCATCTGCTAGACGTCGTCGATGCGTTTGGGCATGTCTCGGTTCGAAATCCGGTGAATTCGAGCCAGTTCCTGATGTACGTCGAAGCCTAGATCCTACCAAGAGCCGAATCAAAGATAGAGCAGGACTTTTGCCATTGCACCGGCCTTGGCGACATCTCAGTCCATCGTCACTTATGAAGTCGAAAATGCAACAGCTATTGGGCTAACCTTCAATTCTTCTATTAGTGGTGCAGCAGTTCCTACTGGATTTGCCGAGCGGTTCATCCATTCAGAGGTTGAAAGCCCTGATTACTTGTAAAATGATTCTCTGAATATCACATAGATCTTCAAAAGATTCCCGGACGTTCTCGGCGTTGTTCATAGTCACACCCAAGAGATTTTACCGTTCGCAAACCAAGACGGTGTCAAATTAGTGTCTCAAATTCACACGGTAGGCACCTTGAACAATTTTATTTTTCCTACTTTATTTCGTTTAGGCTCCATCGGTCGGCTCTGAAGGAGCTCCAGTTTTCGATGTGCGCAAGCTGTCTAAAAACGTCCTTCCGGATAATCAGCTTCATGATCTCGATATTCGGACCGAAGCTCTTGGAGATGCACTTGCTCGTACGTTTTCAAGCGATAGTCAGGTAAATATCTTCAGTTTTGATTCAGCAAGCTCCTGTTCTAACATTCATTTACGCTAGGTAGTGTTAATGAGGTACGAAAAACCTCACGCGTTCAACGTGCATTGAACAATACAATCAATCCAGAGGCCATGGAATGGCGCTCCGGGCCCCATCCCTTCGCGAGGCTGCCTTCGATTCGTTTTACATTAAACAGGACGCTACCGTTCAACTTCAAGGCATTCTCCTTGGCGGCGGAAAGGCTCCTCTTGGCCTTAACAAACGGGAAGTCACGGACACGGCCACTGATACTAGCAATCGGTGGGTTTTTCATCAGAAATACTATCAATTTGGGATTAATCGGCCACTCAGTGTGGATCGAGCGTGGTCCCTTTGGATTGGACAAGTTGATACTGTCGAGTTGTATACCAATGATTTGAGAAAAAGTACCGACCCCGACTAGTAGGCCGGTTTGAGTTCGGGCTATGTTGATTAAATATAACGAGCGTGGATTTGGCATGGATTCAATGTGCTGCGATTTTCTTGAGTTCCGAAAAAGTAGTTTGCTTTCAGATAGCTGCTCTATCGAGGCAGCAGAGAAATTTGAGACAAGACTGTTTAGGCCAGGTCTAGGATAGTAGAGATAAATTCTGCGGTTCAAAAATTGCAAACTAGCCAGGAGGCCAACGACAACAGGAATAGTAGCAATTGCCAAGGAGCCACACCTCCACAACCACATTTCGGCAGGAGAAGGAAAGGCCGCGGTCCATGCAGTGCAGTGGATTGCTCCGAATATGGTGCCCATGAGGCAGGCGTAGGTGGCGATTTTATATAAAAAGAGCTTGTGCTTTAGAGGTGGCATGTCATATATAAAGATGTCTAATTAGAGGTGTCAATTAATTTATATCGTAGAGGTACGCCCTTTTTGGCAGTTCCGGTGCGGCGGCGTCGTCTGGCGCATTGATGCGTGGGCGACAGGGCGCGTGGCGGTGCAACCCGCCCAGCCAAAATGTACCAAAATGTACCGCACACCGCCCGGCTTCTGTACCCCTATTTGGGCTGACCAAGGGGTAAGCCTTTGAACGTACCTTGGCTCTGCTCGGCCTCCCAGCGCCGCAGTGCTTCCCGTGGTCGTCGTGGAATTGGGTGAGCGCCATTGTTTGCAAATGTTAGGTTTAGACACTGACTTGATCATCAGCAAACCCTGATTTTCCCGGTTCACCGCCGTTTGGTTGAAACATTTTTAAAATGTTGAGGGCAACATGTTTAGAGACCCGAGTTTGATCATCACCAAATATAGCCGCAAACATTCTCAAATGTAAAAAATGTCAATTCCTCAATAGTTCTGCAACACGGGGTTTTCACCAACCTTGAGAAAACATTTTCTGAACATTTTGCAAACCACGGTACTTTTTTTTCTTTTCTTTTTTCTTCTTTTCATCGCTCGTTCAATTGGTGCACAACATGATCAATTGGCGCGAACCTATCTACGGTTGTACAGAAAAATAGGTACTCGGTCATGTCCTCGCCAGGACCATGTAGCGGCAGAGTGACAAGGTAAAGTATAGAAGTAGATTCAGGATGGGGAAGCCTATGAGGCGCGGCTCGGATGGGTGTCTGGGTTTCTTGATCAACATAGCAGGGATTGAAGGGGACTTGAGTCGGGAAAATAACATTTGACGAGAACGAAGCAGTGTGCACAATGAGAGGCTTGTTGTCGGGGAGGACTTGCTTGATGAAGGACTTTGAAGCTTGGATATGATTTTGATTCTGAATTCTGTTTGCACCGACATTTGTCGCTGTCATTGCACGTCCTCCCGGCTCGCCCTGTGTGTGTGACACAGTTTGTTCAAGTGCAGCCCGAGCTTGCTCAAAGTCTCTGGTGTTGCTTCCGTCCTCGTGCTGTTGTTGCCAACGCTGTTCTCAGTGCGCGCAAGATTGTTATGTGGCATCGGATGCTGTTGTCGTGCATGCAGGCCCGTTGCGATGTTGTTGCGCCGGTCAGGCATTCGGATATTGGGCCTTCGACTGCACCTTGAAGATGCGGGGGGATGCGCTTCGATATCACGCTTGCGAAGACATCCTCGACGGTCTGCCAGATCCTAATTTGCATTCTGGTGTGCTGTTGCACTTGGTGGCGGTGGCTGAGAGTGCACACTGACCCGTGCTGGATCCCGAGGAACTTGTGCGAGGTGGGTGGCCATAGGGAGAGGATGGAGCGGACAGAGCTCAGCTTGAAAGGCGAGACCAACACGCACGCGATGACAAATCAAGACCAAACAGTGCGCACGGACCACTAACATGATCTTGTGGTTTCGTTCTCAAATCCAAGCCAGACTGAAGCTTGACTGAAACACCGGTAAAGCTGAAATCACCAATTCAAGGATGCATTCTCGAGTTCTCAAAGAAGAATCCAACAGCCTCTTGCGACAGCAGGATACTGAAAAAAAGTCCATTCCGACTCAGCATTTGAGTCTCGGAGAAAATGTAAGGTGAGCCTTATTTAAGACTCCTACCGCGCAGAAACACATGGAGAGTCTTTCTTGATACATGTGTGTACATAGCATTGGAAGCCGATACTTTATTGAACAAAGATATGTTCGACAAGGATTTGAACATATGTTTTTACTTTGTTGAGGAAATATTGTAGCAATGTTGAGCCAATGTTATTTGAACATTTGGGAGAAAATGTTGTTAGATGTTGCACTGATCATTTGCACACATTTGGACAAGATGTTGGGGAACCATCCACCGCAAACATTTTGAAAATAAAATCTTCGAATGGCGGTGTAGTAGCCTGTAGTAGCCCATAGTAGCTTGTAGTAGGTGCCCAGCTACATAGTACTTTGTAGTACTCTGTAGTAAAGCCCGTACTCTGTAGTATTCTGTAGTAAAGCCGATACTCTGTAGTACTCTATAGTAAAGCCCGCACTCTGTAGCACTCTGTAGTTGTGCCGTTACTCTGTAGTACTCTGTAGTAAAGCCCATACTCTGTAGTTGTGCTGTTACTCTGTAACACTCTGTAATAAAGCCTCTACTCTGTAGTGCTCTGTAGTCAAGCTTGTACTTTGTACTGTGCTGTAGTTGACACGTTATTCTGTGGGTTTGCTTTCATTTTCATTTTAATTCCATATTAACGTGTAGGCGGGCCCCTTGGGGCCCATGTAACACTGTACATGTAGTCTAAGGAGTGTCTAGTGGGCATGGAGGTGGTGCATTGTAAAGGAAGCGGGGATGGAGATCGGGATGCGGGAGGGTTAACAATATCGGCGACGTCAGCAAGATCGGGGCTTTCCCGGAATCGTGCTTTGATTTTAACGTAGTATGCGCATGCGATTTCGTACGTGACGACCTGGTCAATGTTTTCGAATGCGAGTCGGAACTGGATATCTTGATTGTTGGTGGCGACCATTTTCCGTAGCATTCGAGCAAGAGCAGCATCAGCGTTGGCAAATCTGAATATTGGTAATGAAGAAGGAGACGGGACAGAGTAACGGAAGACATTACCGCTCGGAATGATGCATATCGACACTGGCAACAACAAATACATGACTGCATTGACCGTTTATCGTCCCATTCACGTCCTGGAACTTGAATTTCTTTTTATCTTGGCGGTTTACGGCCTTGAGATATTTGCACGTCGATTTCTGGAATTCTTCTCAGTGAATGAAAGGGCGAAAAATACGCAGATACCTACCTCCGTTGACAGGGGAATACTTTTGAGGTAGGTACAATACTGCACATCGGGTGGAAAATGTGCCTTCCCATTAAACAGTGAAACATCGTGAGGGTCACAGTTCTTGGCAAAATGACTAGTGTGAAAGTTTCCATCCAAAGTCGACTGCTGCTGCAATACATGTCTGTGGAAAATTGGCTCAGTATCGACACTGGTATTGCTCGCCCGGCTAACTGTACTCACCTCAAGTGTAATGGGGTTTTGGTAGGTCAAGCGGGACGTTAACCCCGATTTCAGGGCAAAGAACGCAGTGAACCAGGAGACTTCCCTCGTCACGATACGGAGTCAGCTGCTTGATTCCATGAGCCTGTCCCAGCCGAACAACTGATTTCATGTATCGATATGTTTGCGCAGCAGGTAGGAAAGCCGGGTATGGATCCTATTCTGACTCAGTGTTGATTAGGGATACAACAATATAATGTCTCACCGGCACCTTTGCCGTTGTGGCATTGTCAGTCAGTCGACGGAGGCAGGACATGAAGTCTAAAGCCGCAGTTTTTGATTCGAGGCTGGCCAGGTGGAACCTTCTCATTATTTCGAACGAGAATCCTGTTCGTGGACTGTCGACGGAGCCAGGAAAGAACCCAGCCTCCATGAGCTGATCAAACCGGGAGTCCACACTAGGATTCTCGGCACAACCGCAAAAGAAGAGCTTGGTGGCATGGACACCATTTGGCTCAACGATGGTCATCATCACAGAATTGCCAATATTTGGACAAGGCCTCCCATAGTGACCCAGAGTTGGAAGATGGCCGCCGCTATCCACCAGCGAAATGTCATGTTTAACGAAAAACTGGAGCTCGGGGTTCCAAATATATGCCCAGTGAAAAGGGTTGTTTTGGTGGTTTTTAACCCAGTACACCTCGTAAGAGAGCTCATATTGACAACAGTCCCGACACCGGGTGCTACGGACACCGTTACCACAATAGCAGGGTGTCCCTACACCCGCACCGGACTTGTGTGCAACCCAGAGGCGCAGTATGTCCGGGAACTTCGCCATATACTCGGCCATGAGTTTGGCAGTCTAATTGAATAGAGGTCAGGTCAATTGCGGGTGGCATGCAATATTAACGCACCTGGGTCATTGGCGTCTCTGGCTCCGGATCCACGGGGGGAGAATTTTCGGGTTCCTGAGGTGGTAAACTCTCTACGGGAACAGATATGGGTGCTGCTGGCCAAGATGCTGCACCGACGAGCTTTTGTTCCACTAAGATCTTGTTTTTTCCGTTTATTGTAACAAGTCGCGTCGCAGAAACAGCAGCCGAAGTCTCGATAACACGCTCTTCAGGTTTCGGTTTGGGGGCTGCCCGCTTGCGTTTCTTGTTGTCCATGACGGATGAGTGGTGGGATAGAGTAGAGACGCGGAACAATGAGTGGCCAAGTTGGGCCAAAGCGCAATGATGAAGATCAAATTCCGTATTAAGGCCAGCGCTTTTGGGAAATCGAGTTTTGAAATACAGCGGTAGACTGATCAAGCCTTTTATGTTTCCAGCGTGAAGAGAGATCGTTTTTTCCACCCCATGGTGTCCGATGACATCACCACATTAAGCTAAAGGGCTTACTGGAGGTCTAGCAGGGTTGTATAGGATGAAAGAGCCCACCGCGTCCTGCCGACAAGCAGCGGGGAGCAAGGGCGGTGCACGTGGGCGCCCGGCGCAGATGGATAACAAGGCACAGCCACTATTGTCACTTTCACGTCTTGTGACCCATTTGAGGGTGTCTCTCTCTTTACGTTTCCACGTCCTCAATTCGAAAGATTAAAATCAGGAAGAATTACTAGGTGTTGTTCTTGTTACATCGTATTTTTTAATTAACTGTAACCCGAGAAGGCTCTATTTTACAGGTACCAATTGACAGATTTTTGGTTTCATCACTAATAATCGAGCATAACTCTCGCCTTTTCACAAGGGTCGGATTCTGGGCCAAGAGTAAATTCAGGCACACATATGTGCGGGTTTCCAAGGGCCCGTCCATCCGCACAGTGTAAGCCATCTTGCCTGCAATGGGAGCATGAGCTGCACCCTTCGAAGACACCGGCAGGGCGGATGGATCGACAGGCAGCATGTGGGGAACGGACACGGGTAAGGGACGAGCAGACGTAGGCGCGGCTGAAGCCGCTTCAGCTGGGGTAGGCGTCCGGGATACTGTCACAGAAGTTTGAGGCGCAGGAGACGCTCCTGTGCCACTCCTGCTCCCGCATGTAGAGGACACCGCCCGCGTTCCCGAAGTGGAGGGCTGCAGGTGTGATCCAGGGGATGATGCAGATGTCCTCGATGAGGAGTGAGACCCAGAGGCGAGCGAGGATGACCGCGATAACCGCGGTGGCATCGGGAGGGACTTCGAGAACGAGCCGTCGGCTGACAAGGGTGGGTTCCCACGGCTCGATTGAGGCGAGTTTTTTGGTGAGCCAGGGACAGAGAGGGGCAGGTTTCCTGGGTGCTTGTGTTCCCCACGATCACATCCGGCCCACCAGGCGCTTTCCAGAGCGGACCAGCTCTTGTAGCCCTTCAGTGTTGCACCCGACACACCCTTGTACTGGGCATCGGCGCTGGTCCTGCAAAACACCTGTCTAACGATACCGTACCACAAACAAAATGACGTACCAGGAGCTGTATGCACCGGGTTTGACGACGTTCGGGCCAGTTACGAGGTAGTGCTTGGGGCCCGTTGGATGGGTGGGTTGACCTGGATCGGGGTGGAAGGGGACGGCACAGCGTTGGGTTGTCATGACGGTTTGCGTCAAGGGCGATTGATCATCACTTATCGCAACCCGATTCGGTGAACCGCATTTGGGTGGTGATTGGTTTCACGCTTTTCACGCTCTTTATTCGGACAGACGAAGTTGTAATTCATTTTTGGGACGCTGTATACATTATTCAATAAGGCAATCGGGACAGGAGCAAAGATTCAAACAACGATGAGGAGCCAGTGGGGGTAAGCTAACACAATTTTCAGGTGTTCGGCATCCAAACGAGGTCGTTGGGGGAAGCCAAGATGAAGTTTCTCAGCTGCACCGTTCCTTTTCCATATCCCAACCTATTGTCGGTGCCGATATAGCAAGCTTCCTTCAAGCTGACCGTGGTCATTATCGCCCCCCATTCGTGATCCACTGCCAACCAAGTGGCAATTGCCTCGTCGCTGTGAAATTGGGTCAGTCAGGACCAAAGTTAAGAGCAAGGGAACAAAGGAATAAAAACTCTCACATGTTGGCGGTCACCCGATCGCTGCTGTCAACAATGTAGTAGACTGGCGCTACCTGCACATCTACGTGGTCTTGCACCTCGAAGGCATCAGCCAGCTTTTTGCAAAGCGGCAGGAAGCGACAGATGTCGTTGAAGGTGGGCGCCCACTCGATTCGGATTTTAGTAGCCCAGAGCTGACCCTCCTCAACAAATTCCCAGAGAAACTGTCGTGGAGCGCCGTTGAATTCACAGTTTATTCGTGCGCGACATGACGAGTACTTACTTGTCACGCGAGATCACGCCCCAACTGTTAAGATACCAGTCCCGGTAGGCGTCCATAGCGAGCAAGAGGTAAGTCTGTGGAACGCGGACGTCGTCAATGTGAGGGTGTTTGGAGCCTCCCTGAAACATGGACGTCAAGAGCAAAAATAAGCGCCTGTCAATTGCTGCGGATCTGCGCGTGTCACGGGTAACACATCAACTATCGCACCCTCAATCGGGACTTTCCTATCTGGGAATTTCGGCGGTGAGTGCATTGAAAATTCAAATCACATTGAATTCGTGACGGGGTTTATATACAGTTCTATCTATCGTAGCTATTTTGTGTGCTATTGTGTTGAGAGTACGGAGTAATTCACTTGTAGAATAGGTCAGTTAATTCAGAATCAGTAGATATACGTGGAGTCGATTGAGAGAACACAGGCAGATTACAATTTGCCGGTCGCGGGCGAGCGGCGGGCACGGCGAGAGAGGTACCACTTGATGGCCGCCGTGATGTCATCCACAATCTGCATGTCGGCGGTAGGATCCAGAGCGATGGCAGCTTCGATCTGGGAGCTGTTCGGGCAATTAGCGCACTACCAGACATATTGGGGAGAGGAACACTCACACCAAGCGGCAAAGTTGCCCGTTGGAGGAAACCACAATCCCCCCGAATTCGCCCTCAACATCGCCGCCTACGTCTCCACCGGGATCGGAGCTGCTGTGGGCCTGGTTATCCAATTCGGAGTGGAGGACTTCTGAGTGGGAGCATGCGCTACCGCAAACCGATCTGCAAGGTGCAGATTTAACCGGTTTGAAGGGATGGTTACGGTGGCCACGTTTCTCGACAGCCGCCGAGGAAGTTGCAGGAGGCGACGAAGGCGGCGCCATCGCACCAAGGATGTTGGGGGTGGCAACGGCGTCGCGGTCGACAGCGTAGGGTGGCGGTGCGTCGACATTCTTCTTCCTGCTGCGTTTCGCCCGGACGCCCTCAGTCTTCGCACCCCCGCTCCACGTGAGGAGATCTTCACTGGTGGGCTTGGCCATATCCACGGCCACTTCTGCGTGCACTTCGTCCGAACAATCAACCAGCAGCGCCACCCGTTGCGCGCTACGGGGATTATTAAGAGCCCACGTTTGGGCGTGGTGGCAGAGCTCCTCCAGGCGCCCAAATTCGTGCTTGGTTACCTTCTCCAGCACTCCCAGCAACGAGCCATAGAAGGATCGGGGTCCTGAGCTGGAGGGAAGTCAGCAGGCGACAAGCAATGCAGGTGGGTCCGGGGGATGACACACGTCTTGGTGAAGACGGCGGGTGAGCCGTTGTATTCCGTCCAGTGCCACTTGCGGCTGTTGTGCTTGTTGTGGGTGCTTGCGTCGACAAAATTTGAGCTCGGGTGAAATGGGATCGCGAGGGGCGCACATCCGGTTTGGATCGCGTGGGGAGAACACCAGGTGAATACGTAGCCGTCGCGGACAGGTTTGTCGAGCATGCGGTGGTCGGTGCTGGTGGTAAGTGGTGGTGGTGAGAACTCGCGCATCGTGTCACGCATGTGACGGCGTCCAAATTAAGACATCAATGTACTCTGAGGTTGACAAAAAGCAGGGGATAAGGGCCAAAAATGGACGAAGAGCAAAATCGAAGCACGAACACTGAGGGAGGGCGGAAAGAAAGCACTCGAGAAAAAAACAAGAAAGAAAAGGAAGAAACAAAAATTGACAAGATAAATGTGCGACGTGGCAGGAGAGGGTTCAAACTCTCGACTCTTAAGTCTGCCTGAGAAAGAAGGACCAAGACTGGTACCGCTGTACCATACAGCCATACCTTTCAAGTGTCCGTCCGTCAATGCCTTACACCATTTGTCTCAAGCACAAGAACACGTTGATTAGATCCGCTGCGCATCGCATCACAAAGTGACATCTCTTTCCTCCTACACTCATGACCAGGTCCACTGCACACACCCACACGGGCGTCGCCTACCCTTCTCATCCCCTGCAGGCGCGTTTGTTTACTCTGTGCCTCTATTTACCCATCAAGGCTTCAAAGGTCCGGAAACACACCCTTCCTGCCCTCCTCCGTCATATTCACATCAAATCGACAGGTCCCGTGGCCCACGACGCAGACGGTCGACGAACCTGGCGCCTCCTCAAGCATCCCCAAAAACCGGGTGTGTTTAGTGATCAGTGCGTCCTCGACATCCCATTACCAAACACATACTAACTATCCAATGTGTAGGGGCTCCCTTAAAGGCTATCTCAAGAAACTCACACCGGGGGCAAAGACCCAGGCACATGGTTTTCATGTGCCTTAAATGCACATTCAACGCACATGCTCTGCACATGGATGTGACATGGCTCAAAGGTCAACAATCATCCTTCACCAGACAAAGAATCCACAAAGAATATACAAAGGAGGGACAGAGTACAGGGCCGGGGCACAGCCCGGTGCGGGAATCCTGGCCTGCCTTGGCCCTGCTCTTTGTCTGTCCTTTATCTGTTCTTTGTCAATCCTTTGTTCAGTAAAGAACCATTCTTGAACTGTGATCAATGTCACACTCATCTGCGGTGAATGTGCGAAGGATGTGCCTTTAAGGCACATGACAACCATCTGCCTTGATCTTTGCCCCCGGTGTCAATGATCCTGACTTCGACGATACAGCTCTCGATGACTCCGCCAAGGTCGGCCAATATTCCAACGCGTTGAAGCTCGCACATGCGTTGTATAAATGGTGCACCACACACCATACACACGAGACCACGCCTGAGCAGAGGAAGAGGAGCCAGCACATAGTGCCCCCGACTAAACTGGAGGAACTCCTTTTCTATCACCCGACAGGCCAACACGGACGCCTCAAGCTCTCGCGAACACATCCGCGGACCGGTTCTCTCTTCCCCGCCCCCACCTTTTTCAAAGGGCTCCTCGTCGACCCACAGGACGCGCCCGATACCCTTAAACGCGTGCGCTCAGAGTCTCCTGATGTGCCTCTGGCGTCCCAGGGCAAGAAGCGCCGCAGCAATCGTGATGATAGTGGCCCCCACGTGCACGCGCCCAACCGCATCGTGTACCGGGAGGCAGTCGTGACCCAGTCCACATGCTCTGCTGGTTTACCGTCAGCGCCCACCCCCACCGCGCCATCCAAGAATATAGAGATCGTCGCCCCAGCCTTGCCGCCGAAGAGCCGCGCACCTGCTCCGAAATCTTTGCCCTGCACACCTGCAGCCACCACCAAGCCCTTGGCCTCTGTGCTCCCCCACGCGGCGCCCGCCCCGACTGCGAAATCCGACGCCGAGACAGCTGCCGGTGCACGCCCATGTCCCTATTACTATTTCACCGATGGGCGTGTTCGTCGTACGATGTAAGTCTCTTGGTTTCTTCACTACCCCTCATTTGACGAATTACTTTCGTTTAGAGAGGAGGCCGACAAGGCATTTGAAGAAAATCCGGTGGCGATGACGATCGTGCGCTCGCTCGCCGAGGTGGAGCAGTTGTTCTGGGCAGGGCGGGTGAGACTGTAAAAGTCTGCTGCGTTTCTGATACACGTTCAAGTCGCCTATACCGCTGATCTTCTGCTCGTTTCTGATGCATGTACAAGTCGCCTATACTGCCGTTCTTCTGCTATCTCCCGATAATGCCATGTACAAAAAGCAATCGTTGTGTACACTGTGACATCAGAATTGAAAATCGTTTACCCAATGCCCTGAAAGGAAATGCCCCAATCGGGCTCGCAATAAATGATGATCAGCTCCATTTTCGTCACACGTGCCAATTCAATTCAATCCGGTACCACCATGTCCACCTCGTCAGAATACTTGGACTACCTTCTCTTGTGAGTGCGACATTGGCCAACAGAAAACCATTCGCTCATTCTGTTCTCAGTAGCTATGACATCGCCTGCACGCTATGCTTTGGCTCAGGTCCCTCCCTCCTCCCAAACCACCACGATGACAAGGACCCTGCAATTCCGGCGTTGATTCCGATGGAGGTGGAGCCGCAGTACTGCACCACCCTCAAGCCCCTTACTATTCAAGTTCGCGCCAAGTTGTAGTAGTAATTTATGTGTATTTTGTGAAAATATATACACACGACTACTACCTAACGGATGCCCTGGTCGGTCTGAGTAGCAAACCCGAGAGACTCGCCAGCCGCGGTGGCGGCGAGCGCCTTGCGATTCAATTCCGCACGCCGATACTTCTTGAGACGCGCCTGACGACGTCGAGCCCATATCTCGTCCTATGGCAACATTAGCACCATATTACAAAGGGGGGCGGGCAGGTGATCTTACATTGCACTCGCGCTCCTCCGGGGCAAACATGTGGTGTTTGTTCCGGAGGTAGTCGTGATACTCGTGCGTTTCGTGCATTGCAGTGGGCCGCCCTTTATGCTCTGCCATAACCTCGTGCATATAGGCCAGGGAGGCCCATTTGGTCTCCGCGCGTTCGCCGTTGTAGTGCTGTATGCTGTAGTGTTCATTGAGTCGAAGATCGGCGGCAGAGGGAACAGACTAACCCGAGAGGGACATATTTGAGGAACGGCTTAGGGCGAGGCCTACACTTGGGCTCCCCTGTTTGCCAGCTGTGGTCGTCCCAAGAACGCGGCTCGCCTGGAGGGATCAGGTCGTCGTGCATGGGGCATCTGAGCATGTCGGGGGCGGGGGTCTTGAAGTACATGTCCATGAACGCGCCGAGGGCTTCAGCCCAGTCGTCGGGCTCTTTCTTGCTGTCCATTGTGTCGTTGAGCTCGTTGTCGCGCTCCTTCTTGCCGTTCATTGTGGTTGGCAGGGAAGAGGTCACCTGAAACATCACAGATCCGTTGCGAGCAAGGATAGATAGGAAGACCGACCTAATGGATATCGGGCTCGACACCCCTTTGCGAGTCTCTTGCTCCCCTTGGTGGAATAAAATCTGTGGAACCCTCAATCAGACTTGCACATGGGAATCACACGGTTAACGCATTATATTTCTCCGAGAGCTCATGCAGACGTTGATGCTGATGTGCTCCACACACTTGCAGGGCTCGGCGGGCGGGAGCTGTTGAGATCGGCGTTCACGGCCATTACCATATGGAAACTAATGGCAGCCCGAGGCCGCTCACATGTGGCGGGGTAAAGCCAAGCAGCGATGAGTTGTGCTGAAGGCGGGCCCACGGTGCTGCAGCCGCAGAAGTCGATGGCGACATCGTGTGGCTTGTCGGTGTCCATGATAATAAAATGGTGCTCGGTCAGGCGCATTCCGCAGCTGGGGTGTCCGAGGGGAATAGTCATGCCTATCGCCTTGAGGCCTACACGGGAAGACTGGCCGTTGTCCCAGTGCTTTAGAGGAGGACTCGTTAGCAATAAATAGTAGTGGAATCAAAAATTAAACGCACCAGAATCTGGTGTAACGGAACTTGCCTGTGGGACTGCAGCATGCAGCGGATGCAAAGATATTGCGCGTCAAAGCACTCTAGGCAGCGGCAGTGCGCTGGGCCGTTGCAGTCGTTTGTGGTGCACACCGAAGGAACATCCCTTGGATTGGGTTGCACTGCGTCCAGCTTGCTGACGGCCTGGTGTACCATGTCTTGGAGGAACCAACCCTGCCAAGGTAAGTCTAACTGCTCTGTTCGAGTAAAGTTCACTCACGAAATCCATCGGCATTTTGGACGTCGGTCTTTGTCGATTTGGGTAGGCGTCGGTTGTCGATTTGGGTAAAGGCCAGATTTGGTCGTCGAGTTCGGGGCTTCACCGTCTAGATGTCACAAGGACAAACATTGTACTGAATTTAATATTTATTCATTAAATCGCTACAGCGGAGAGTGGTAGCATATGCATAATTCAATTCTGACTTCTACAGTCCATTGTTACTCGCGCTACGCTTCGGTGGAATCAACCACGGCTTTCCACGTCTGTATTCCGTCGCCAACTGGAGGCGGTCCAACTCCTCAAGCGTCTCCTTTCTGATGCGTTACCGGTTTTGAAGGTCCTTCTCGGAAGGGGGATCGATATAGTCTGCTGGGGGAGATGGCGGGGCTCCAAGGCTCGATACTGGGCAACACAATCCACGATGCTTCGCTCAATTTGCTGACGAGCACGGTGGCCAACGCAGAGGTCAAGGCGCCTTTTGTGAAGGAGGAGAACAAAAGTTAATTGGCGAGCTTGATGCTCAGCAAGCAAGGTATCGGCTAATCTTGTTTCGGGTCGTCAATCGGGGCGATCCATCTTTTGTGAGGACTTACCAAGTTTCCCCGACGTGCGCCAGCAGCAGTTTGACCATGACTGTGCAGGGATGTGGAATGGCGGAAAGAAAACTTGCATTTGACTACTTGAAAAGGTACTGCCGACATCGCGACCCACGAAGGGGATTTATCATCCTCACGCCCACTGGTATCACAACGCTAAATAGGCGATGAGTTAAGGCGACGAGCCTAGAGCACGTTAGAATGACCCCTTGATGATTGACGAGATGCTCACCTGGCAGAATGAAATCATCCTCAGATCCAGGCCCATACCCATCTTCCTTGCAAAACAGTTGGGCAACCCTATACCGCCAATCGTAGAGGGCAGCGAAGCGACCGTCATCCATGGCTTCAGCGCGGTCGACTCCTGAGGGCGGAGGTTCAGCCCATTGTGAACGCTGTTCCTGTGTGGTCGGCAACGGAGGCGAGCAATTGATGAGGGCTACCCGCATTTGTGCGGATTGCACGTGTGTGAGATGTCCGACGGTACCGGTGTTCCGCACAGATATCACCTGTCTGCGGGTCAGCGGCGCGACGCCCGGGGGCAAACGGGGGGTGGAGACTTTGGTGTTGGAGAACGCCATACAGGTAGAAAGCCTTGAATAAGAGATGAGTTGGCGTGAAAGATTTCGAGGGAATACACACGGCGAAGACAGTACAGTGGACGATTTAGAGTCGGCCGAGTAGGAAGCGGCATCCGTACAGCGTCCGCCGTTGGCCAAATCAGCGAGAGCGTCGCAGGCAATGCGTTCCTCGGGGGTCGGAGATGCCACACTACCGATGATAGGTTCCTCGGATGCATCACGCGCCAACGTCGGGAAGCTGAGATCGCTGGAGGCGCGGAAGTCGGGGAATTGTAGTTCGCTCGGAGGCAGCGAATCAGATTTGCCTTGGTCCTCGATGGTGATGGCGTTCTTGGGCGGTTTAGGAGGATTGCAGCGGCATCTATGCGCTTTCATGGCGGCACTACAGCGGTTGCTCCAGATTCGCTGCAGATGAGCAATGACAATGCCACGAACCGCTTCTCTGCTGCATGAATGCGCTGCTTCTCGCGAAGGTGGGGCGCTCTAGATAGAGGGATTATGTGAGTAGACCTTCGTGAAGACTGCCTCAGCGCACGCACCGCGCGCGATAGTCTCGCTGTGCCTTGCGATGTCTGGCAGCTTTTTCCTCCTCAGTGATCCTGCACCATCGTGAGGCTGCAGTCAAAGACAATACGAGACCACAAACCCTGGGCGGTATCCCTGGGAGCCCTTGGTGGCTTGGCTGCCCGGTTTCTTCAGCTTTGGACTTGAGCTGCGCATGGATGCAGCAGAAGGGAGGGTTGATGGCTAAAATGATGGGAATGGTCAGTGCGTTCCCTCAAAGCTGGGCTTCACCGACGCACCCTAGCACCTAAGACTCATATATTGTGGGGAAGGGAATCCCTCGGGCTCCTCAAATTCAAGGAATTTGCAGGCAACGATTTTTTGGCGGGTATGTATCCAATCATTCTCCAAGTCACTGATACGGAGCGGGTAACATCATGTTCTCTCCTCCCCTCAGACCCACCCACACCTCTGCGGGTACCCATGGTCGTTAGGAGACAGCGAGGTGACTGTTCGAGGTGTGTGGAGCCAAAACTTTGGGGATTGTGGTGGGAACATATTTTGAGGTCGTTGATGCAGTGACGGTGGGGGTTAGGCATCTTAACTTAGTGTTGAGCATCTGAACATATTGCGACAACTTTTTCACCCGCGTACCTACACCAGAAAACCTAGATATTTTATTGAAGGGACAACATGGGGCGTCCTCGTTATGCAAATATCTCAGCGTAACCTTGTCCATGGGGGTGTGCAGCTGAGGGTTCTTCGAGTTGCTGATATTTTGCCGACCTGAATTTGGGTAATTTTTGTGCTGCAAAATTTCCTGGAAGTTAAGACACCCTTCCGTGCAGTTAAAATGAATTGCGACGCACTTGGGCACTTGGAAATCACACCGCAAGTTAAGATGGCGCTTTCGAGAAATGCCGTTGGTGGATACGTCTGTGTGTGAGGAATACACATTAGAGAGGTTTGGAGAATGCATAGGTACCTAAATACCTCGGGGATCGTGTCGAAATACCCGTGCTTGGTGAAATCCTGACCTCAATAAGATATCACTGATATTTTAGGTCTTCATCTTGCCACAGATTTTCATCCACATTGTCGGAGACCAGTCGCGTTGCTGAAACCACAAAAAGAACGGAGGAAAAGCGAGTGGGGAGTCGTTAGAAAGGTTGGTGTTGAATCACTGATATTGGCCGAATGAGGGTATTGTCACTCAGTCATGGGTGACAGCGTGACTTGCTGCTCGACCAGAACCACTACCACCGCACTATAGGTGAGCCCAAAAATTTGCGGAGCCCTGCCATTCGACTGTGCAGACGCACCCCAGTGGCCCCGTGCGCTGGATCTTACCGTAGTGTCCTATGGTGGCGCTGCTGGTGGGGTTTTTGTCGTCGAGTGGCAAGCCCGCAAAATTTGTATAGCTCGGAGACTGACACGTCGTACAGGTCGAGGCCTGGGTTCCCGTTTGCTGTATGGCGCGCCGGACGCATAGCGGCGCAGAATTCTCGCTGTATGGCCTTCTAGACGTACCCAAGATGACACTCCCCGTGGAGGTGATCAAGTTAAAATTCTCGATCACAGAGTACCTTCGAGCGTCGGTTGAGGAGGCCGACAGACGGGCCGACGGCATGGACACGGGTGACGGCTGGGAGGATGAGGATGATGATGTCGAGTGCACACCACCATCCCCGCTGTCCAGCTTGCCACCATCACCTATGCACTCGTGCGCCTCATCCCCAGTCTCCAGCCGACCCTCATCGCCGACACCAGCACCACCTCCTCCTCAACCGTCGCCACCCTCTGCTCCGCCGGCGAGCAATGTTGAGCGTCGCCGCAAGAATAAGCAAGCGTCGGCTCGCCGTGCCACTCGACAACAAAATGCTCATGCCGGCCGCACCCCCTACGACCGCGTGCCAGCTGCTCGATATTCACAGATGCATCGGGAGCAAGTGACCCATGCGGTGGACTTTGACTAACAGTCGGAGTACGTCTGCCTCAACGAGGCGTCACAGCGGCGCACAGAGGACGGGGAGTGGATTGATGACGATGACGAGGAGAAGATAGAACGGCTGCACGACGCCCGCTCGCAGCGCATGACGGTACAGAGGCGCATCGTCCGGGAGTGTTGGGAGGCGGAGGATGAGGCAGTTCAGCAGGAGGTGGTGGCCAAGGCGAGGGCCAAGAAAGCACCAGGGACGGAGGCAGAGAAGGACGTAGAGAACAGTGAGAGGACACCGGAAGAGTATCAAATGTGGGTTGTCGGTTTCATGCACAACATTTTTTGGGCTGATCCGCGTCGCACCAGGTCGTTGGACGAATCCATAAAAGTGGCTGAGATATTCCTCACGGAATTCGGGAGGATGACGGGTTGGGTTGGAGCCTTGGTATACGCTGGGCCTGTACCGCGACTTGGAGGTGATTTGGGATTCAAGAGGTTAGGATTGCCTAATTGGGAATGCTTCGACTCACACGACTGACACTCCTCTTTCTCAGCTACTCGTTTGGGCTGGCCGAAGGCGTCAACTTTGAAGACTACCACAGCAACTGGAAGAAGGCGGTTGTGACCCCTCTGTGCAAGTTCGCTCGAAAGGCCATCCGTGAGTACCTCAGCTTATCCGTCGAACTCTGAAGTAGATATTAATCCTAACACAGCCCGGGCAATGTGTGTCTCGCGCGCCTTCAAAGGCCCGGACAATGAGGAGGATGAGCCTGCCTCAGAGCCCATGGCGGTAGTGGCGCCACCACGGCGGCCACACAAAAGCAAGGCCAAGGCATCCAGTCAGCCGTCTAAGCCGAAAACATTGGGCAAGCCGCCTAAGCCGAAAACGTCGAGCAAGGCGTCGCCCAGCAAGGCCAAGACTTCGAGCGCAATGTCGGTCTCACCGCCGGCCTCCAGAAGTTCGTCTCCGAACCCCATATCCTGTGGTGTACAGAAAATGTATCAAGACTACGAAAACGAGATGCACGCGGGTGCGGAATCACACGAAGATTCAGGTTTGGACTATGGCGACCCATTCAGCAGTTCCGACATGCACAACCCTCTCGGTGACAATTTCCCTAACGATTTCGGGGCCGAGGGATCATTCCTCAACAACGGCATCTCGTCCAGCGCGTTCCTCAGGAGCACCTCGTCGAGCGCATTCCTGGGCGAGAACGCCTCGTCCAGCTCGTTCCTCGCTGACAACGGCTCGTCCAGCGCGTTCCTCGCTGAGAACACCTCGTTGTCCACCTCTTCCACGTTATTCCTCGGCGAGGACACCTCGTCTAAAGCGTTCCTCAGCAGCGCCTCGTCCACCTCTTCCACATTGTTCCTCAGCGAGGACGCCTCGTCCACCTCGTCCACCTGGAGCACCTCCCCTACTGCCGGTACGCTTTCGTTCGACGCCTACGTCAACGCCCACCCGGAGATGCTCGTGCGCCAGAATTCTCAGATGTCCACGAATGATAACAATACCTTCGGAAGTTCGGTCGCAGGTGATGGCAGCAGTCCCCACCTCTTCCTGCCGCCTGATGTTGGGGGGCAGGGCCTGCATTGGACGTTACGTGGGCAGCAGAGGGGTGAAGGCGACGTCTTGCGATTGACGGTCGACAATTGGAGCACTCCAAATCTCGAGCCTGATCCTCTCCGTGAGGAAACCGCTCGAGGCCCACCCAGGCCACGGCCGATTGGGGGCGGGTGGTCATCACCGTCATCCGACTTCACGTTTGGACAACAGCCGCAGTATTGACCGATCCACTCAACCCTTCGCCGTCGAGCTCGCCAGTCCATGCTGCGACTTCTACGGTGGTTCCTCCAGCGCGTCACCCAGCCGGATCTCATTTGATGCCGACCGCAACGAGGCCGAATTCCACCTTGGTGCTAAACTCCCCGACACCGGTTGCAACAGGTACCAGCTCGGTGTCGACGGCGGTGCCTCCTGGGACACCGAAACACCATCGGGGAACGACATCCGCAGGGAGCTTCAGGCTTGTAGGGACACCGCAGCAAAAGTCATTCGCTCCGGCGAGGTCCTCCCCCCTCACCGCGCCACCTTTGCTGCCGGACTCGCGAGCCGCTGAAACGGGCAAGATGCGCTAACAGTGAAAATGGGCTAAATAAGCTCTGAATGCGGGCTAGCCGAACACTAACACACCACACACAAAACCTAACACAACACCAAGTCCCCTACTTATACTTCACTAAGACTAAGCGCGTCTTCCTCAGTGAGTTCGGGTCCGAGCCGTAGTATGCGACTACTGGTTTGGATTCCTAGCACAAAGAGAATTGAATTATGGCCTCAACTATCCCAACTAAGCAAACACCACACTCTCGGCTAGCTACCCTTGACGTTCCGAAACAAGACTTCCCAAGGTTGGGATGTACAGGTTTTGGGGTGATAAGGATGTTTACTAGGCGGACGTACAACAGTACAGTCGTCCTAGGCAAGGTAAATGAAGTGTCTATCTGAAAACTCCCACTAATGGGCTATGCTGCTTCTCCTGCACTTCCTCTATGGCTTGGCTAGCTGAATGCTGCTAACGGCCGACTTAGACTCCTCTGAATCCAAGCTCTTTTCTGTTACACTTGGGCTTATTAAGGACCCGGAGTGTTCTCTTAGCTCAACTAATCGGTCAATGAATTGACTGGCAGATCTACCAAAGTGCTGTGCCGGGTGTGGTCCGTTTTACGGGAGGCGTTTCCTGGTCACCCAATGTGTAGCTACCACTGAAGTCCACCACAAAGCTAGCCGCAACTCTCAAACTTAAACTCTCGTGCTCTCGGTCCTGATCACCAGTGGTTGTTACCATAATTAATTGTACCTGACTGTGGCAGGGGGGTACATTGCATTAAAGGTACCTCTTGGCCAGGCGGTGGAGATGTACCTTAATTAAATGTACCCTGTTCCCTTGAAATAATAAAGAGGCCATGACGGGGGTTGAACCAAAAGATAGTACACTGCAGATTACATAACCATCACATCGAACTGCACCGCAACCAAGTAGACTAAGAGAGACATGGTGTCAAGCTAAATTGATGGAGATATACTGTGCCCATTCACTCATTAACCCCCACTACTATGGCCCGCATAGGGCCAGGTTAAGGTTAGTGGTTTGGGTTTGGGTTAGGGGTTTGGGTTCAGGTTAGGGTTAAGGTTTGTTAGAGTCTGGGTTCCCTAGAAACGTCATCTGTCTCGTGGTTTTGGTTGGGGTGGTCAATTGTTTATAGTTTAAAACACCCGCTCCCGCTGTCCAATTCCCTGCTGGAAGGCCGATTCGTTGGCCCCGTATATTAATTCTGCCGGAATCCTGTCGTCCCCGCCCGTGCCCTCGATGATGGTCTCCAGGAGGTCGAAGTACTCCTTTTTCGTTATTGGATTGACTGCCCGTGCGCGGGATTTATCCAGACCCCGCGACCAATAAGTTCTGAGGCGGTCAGAGTGGTCCGACACAAAAATCTTTGTCCACTGCTTCCCGACACCAGCAGCTGGGAAACGGCTGCCCCATCGTGCTCTCGCAATCTGGTCAATGTGCTCTTTCAGTCTACGATGACTCAAGGGAAACCCCCGGTCCGCACAGGCGATTGCATACGAGATAACTGTGTCGGCTTCTGCCGCGGTAAGCCAGCTTTCGTGCTCGTGCGCCTCTCGTTTGCTGACTCCACCGTTCAGGCGGTGCGACAACGTTGATGTGGTGAGTTTAATGTGCTTTTTATCCTGCTCCAAGCACTCTCGCTGTGCCTGCTGGATCGCCTCTTTGAGACTGGGAGCCGGGCCCGAGGAAGACCCTTCTTCTTTTTGCATAATTTCCATCGCCCGCTGAAGCCATTTCTCCTTGAGGTCTGCCGCAGCGCGCTCCTTCTTGCGTTCAGAGAGAGCGTGAAAAGTCATTTGCTGTCCGTTAGGAGGTCAGACGATGGAAGAAGTTTGTTATGATTTATTTGCCGGCACCTCCGAAGTCCTCACATCTGCCTCCACCTCGTAAATGGACAATACAGGTACTGAAATTTGTTCCAGAGATAACCCAACCCTAACTCATTGATGACAGCCAATTTTACCCTACCTGAACAGGTTGAATCCCTGCAAAAACAGCTCACCACAGCTAAACAAAATCACGAGAAGGAAATATCAGAGCTCGTCGATGAGGCCGAGGATCTTCGATATTCACTCTCATTGACGCGCAGTGACCTCAGGAACGAGACCCGGAAGGTTGCAGAGCTCAGGGTTCAGCTCGCAGACATACGCCGTATGATTGCACATATTGGGGAACACCTCAACTCCCGAGAGACACACACCAGCACAGGCAGTCTGGAGGATCAATTAATTGATACCCAGGGCTTCATTAGCACAGTTAGTGCCGAGCTCCAGGATGGTATTTGCGAGACGATCGAGCTATTTCGCCGTCACAATCCAGCCGGCTCAGATTCTGACTGAAAGGGGAAGGTAAGCCGTGACTATCAAAATTGATTATCGCTTGGCGACTTTTGGACTCAATTACTGAAATCAATCCCTCAGAGCGTCCATTTGACCTTGGGAGGGTCTGGAGTAGCTCCAATATGCTCTTGTTACATACATTCATGTATCCTCCACAGCTCAATGTGAACAGACAGGTCTATCCAGAGCTATTTGACAAAAGATCTCTGAATTTCATTTCAAAACTTGGCGGTTTTAAGAATCATTTGAATGTACAGTAAGATCGCAAGGTTGTTTAAGGCTAAAAATATTCTCCAACATGCTTATGTCTCATAACTGCTTGCTGACAAAGGCCTGTGCCTCAGGAATGACTCCTGACGCCGTAATTTGACTTTGTCCCGTTTCCCCATACCGTCCCATTTCCACGTACTACACTGTAGAGTAAACGTGAGACCTGAATGTGAGTTTTGCAAATTTATTCACCACCACAATGTCGACTCAGTGAGCATTCTATGGGCCTGTTTTCCTGGTCTTCATACGCACAACAGACTTAGCCCTCTCGAGCGACAGCTGGCTTACCTCCGACAAAGGTACAACCTTGAAGATCGGCTGCAGGGACGCGCTCGGCTACTTTGACAAATTCGGTGTTTGATGCGCGAGGCGCGCTTCCCAAACTAAAGAGGTGCGCGACAACGCCGCTCAGTGTTCACCCAAGCCTGATAGCTCACTCAAGCACAACCGTCCTTGTGGGCTTTTAGTGTATTCAGTCTTACCAATAAATTTTGTTTTGCCGCTGCAGTTTACTTTGATTGACGCTCAACTTTTAAGACCAGACCAAAAAGCTTGACATTGCTGGTACAAAAAAAAAGGAAGGGTGAAAGAAAAGGTACTAAGAAGTGCCGTCTGCGCTCCCCACAGTCGGCGCCGCAGTGCTCGTAGTTGCTGTTGTGGACGCACCAGGTGCCCCCGTTCCCCACCCGCTCGTCGTTGCCGTCGTGGACGCCTGCTGCGTCCCCGTCCCCCACCCGTCGCCTGTTCCCCACTCGTGGTCCGTCGTGGAAGGATCGGGAGTCGGTCCCCACCCGCTGCCTGTGTCATACCCGGGGTGCCCGGCTTCCCATCCGTACCGGCTCGGCTCCCAGTTGGGGGCGCGTAGCCAGGCCTCGCGGTCCTCCACGACTTGAGCTGCAAAATAGCTCATCAGACAATTGGCAATGGTTGCCCATATTACGGTACGGACCTTCGGTGACTCCGAAAGCAAGGGCGAGGGCGAGGATATGGCGATGCTCAGCGATGATTGCAGCCTCTCGACACTGCTCCCAGGTGGAGTTGTATGGAACTGGAACAGCTTGAATGAATCAAAAAAATGGCGGAGGGCAGGGAGCGTACCGGTTGGGGTCTTCCTGGCGCGTGTCGTGGACTTGGGCATGGTGGGCGAAGGCAACGAATCAGCGGGGAGATCTGTCCCGTGGAATAAAGCACATGGCCGATTTTGATACGAGATCCTTGCGATTAATCGCGATAAACAAATAGAAATTGTAAGACGCACCATCACCATCCTCCCATGGCAGATGCGACACAACACGACACGGCGGACACTCTCACCCAGGCGGAGGATAGAGCCTACAAGCAGTGTGAGCCGTTAGAATCTGCAAGAAATTAATACTGACTTGATTGAAGTGGCCATTAATGGCGCACCACTCACGGCGGACCTGCGGGGCGGGATCGACCGCTACGTTCCTGGGCCACCTGTGCGGAAGCCTAAGCCGGCTGGTTACATTGCTGGGGCGGCGGTGAGGGAACGCGTCGCGGCTCGCGCTCTGGCTGCAGCGCGGGAACGTAAGCTAGCTAATTTTCCACTGACCGATGTTCAGGATCCCTTGGAATTTCAGCAAACCCGTGTCCCAAGCCCCCTGGTTACGTTGCTGGCACCGCGGTGCGGGAACGCGTCGCAGCGTGGCACGCGCACGTCGACATGTTGATGGAGATGCGCAAGCCTCGCGCTCGTCCTCGGGGAGCGCGAGGCAAGCGCCACCAACATTGCTGAGCTCATTTGGCTGCGTCTCGCGGGTGAGCAGCGCAAGAAGAGATACGGGGAATATTTAGCATAGGAAGCTCAGCTCATGTCCAATTATTCTTCGTTCTCCAGCCATCCAGTTCCACACTCAATCAAAATCCGCGTTCCTACGTACAGAACAGGCCAAATCTGGACTGAATCTCGGTAAATCTAACGCCGGCATTAAAATTTCAGATGGTGCAGGTAAATGATGGGATAAAACTTGCCTTGTGCCAACATGGACCCCGCTTTCCAGGTGAGTTTTCCCTCAATATCTTGCGCTCGCTCATTGGGATACCCAGGATATGGATTTCATTGATATCTTGTGAATTGAGGAAGAAGAGCACGCCCGCTTGATGGTGCCGGGTAGTAGCCCAACGCACTGCGAGACCTGCGCCGAGCAAACGGGCAGCCTTTACCGCTGCCGCACTTGCTTCTGGCCGAGGATAATTTGCCGCAATTGCACCCTCTGCATCGCATTGAGGTAAGTCCTTTGCCTTGACTGTGTGCAACGCCGACTGACGTTTGTCCAGAGTGTGCCGGATTTCAAAGGTATCACCTTGGTGATGATGGGCTTAGTGGTGTTCTTGGGACACCACGGCAGCAAATGCCCCAAGGGCGTTCACGACACTGACTTCACCATCCTCGGTGTTGACGGACCTCACGATGTCATTGTGGATTTTTGCGGTTGCGACGAGGCGCCAAGCTATCGGGCGCAGCTTGAAGCCATGCTGCACGGGTGGCGGAGTGACCACGCCGCATTGGACTTTGAGATGGCGCGGTACCGTGAAGATTTAGGGTTGATTTCGGGCAAGCCAGAGAAGAAGAGGACGTGTAAAAAGACAAGAAGGGCTTAGAGGTCGTAGTGTGTTTTTTGTGTTCTTCGTTGTTGCTGCAAAGGCTTTGAAGAATTTGGTTGAGCGCGTTTGGAGACCCGTTTTGGAGTTTTGGCCGAAACAGCCGAAACAGCCGAGTTGGTCGAAACTGATGACCAACCATATGATTCCGTCTGCTCCTGCCATCGCCATGTTGTACATAGCGGTGGCGGGGTCCTCTTCCGCTGGCCGCGGCGGTCTGCGTTGCGGCCAGTAGGTCCTTTGGCCGTCCGTGATGGTCGTCGTCGCGGACGGTGGGTCTTGACTTCAAATCACCCGCGCAAATAAATCATCTCAATCCCCTTCAAATGAATCGTCTCAATTGTGCCCAATAAATTCAAAACGTCTTTGATGACACTGTACTACTGCTGGGTCAAAGCTTCCTGACGCCTGTAACGCGAGTTGCACTTGCAACCGATGTCGTAGGACCAGACCTTATGTGGCAAGAGTTCTTGACTGGCGGAGGCGGTAAGTCTGGTCCAAATATGTGATAAAAGGTGGTAACTGACCTTATGGTGGCAAAGGTCGCATATTCAAAGTTCTGGTGGCGCTCTCCTCGTTGAAGGTCAGTCACCGCTGCTGTTGGTGCCCCTGCAGACGCTACATTTCAATCCAACAGCGCTTTGCTTGAAGGAATGCACTACCTTGAGGGTTGACCAGTGGCTGCACATCATTTGCCGGTGCTTGGGGCAGGGAGATGGTGGTTTGGGACATGTCAAGGTATGTAGGATGGATCGCGATCCATTGTCCCATCTTTTGTTTGTGATTGCTGACACACGCTTCAAGTGTTGCTCCCATGCCGCCGAGGAAGGCCAAGCGCGAGCTCATCCCAGACAGCGACGACGAAGGTGATGTTGGCGGTCCCGCGTTGCAGGATGTCGACTTGATCCCCGAGGAACACATCCACCGTGGTCAAGACGGCCGCTTGCGCCGCGACTACAACGTGGTGGAGGCTCCTGCGTCCCTGAGCAAGCCTGCCCCCAAACGTGTCGCAGGTCTCAAGCCAGACGCGGCAGTGATGCCGACAGAGCACTTCGATGCGGGGCCGCGGGAGGAGTGGTGTCAAGAGGACGACGAGGTCGTATATGATCTCCTCCCAAAGGAGCCTCGAGATCAGCGACCGTCAGTGAGTATCTGGGCTTCCCGAGCTGCACTTGTTTTACTCACATTCATCTTGAATTTAGGATCACCCACTGGGAGAGTGGGTCCGTAGGAAGAAACCGCAGAAGTACCTGGACCAGTTAATCCAGCTGGAAGGCCGTGGCGACTACCAGCAGGACGAACACTGCATTGTCTGCGGTGTCTCGCCGGACACGTTCTTCCGCTGTTGCGAGTGCTTCACCGACGATCTCTTTTATCAAACCTGCATCATTCTGGGCCACAGTAGCGCGCCGCTTCATGTTGTCGAGGTACGTACTCCGAATATGACTGACCAAGGTCAAGTACTGATTCGATTGCAGGCTTGGACAGGAACGCTCTTCGAACGAACGTTTTTCAAGGCGCTCGGGTTGCGGATTCAACGCTGTCATGGCAAACCGAATAAGATGCGCCCGCGACATGGGGTCTGCAGTAATCCGCGTCCCGCAGTTGGCGACGACTTCGTGGTCGTGGATACACACGCGATTCACGAGGTGGCACTGGATTTCTGCGGTTGTGAGACGGCGCAGCCCCACGACATCCAGCTCTTGCGCGCATGGTGGTACCCGATCACGGGAAAGAACCCCAGGACGGCAGCGACCTTCACCGTTCTGCGTCGGTTCCATTTGACGACGCTGGAGTCCAAGTGCTCTTGCAAAGAGTTTTATACTAGCGTTGCCCGGGGGTCGGATAACACAGGTACTTGATTTGATTTACGGTGCCCGTGAGGGTGAGTATTTTGCTATTTGTGGTATGAGCGACGCTGACCACTATACATGCAGGATCGTTACGATGAATTTTTGCGTATGACACGTGAATGGCGGCACCTGGAGATGTTAAGATGTGCGGAGCGCGGTCACGCCTCCAGTGGTGTGAAAGGGACAGGCGCGGGAGAATGTGCCCTCTTGTGCCCAGCATGTCCACATCCCAGAAAGAATCTCCCGCCAAACTGGAAGGACGTTGATAGGGTGTACAAGAAAACACACATGAAAACCACCAGTTTTCGAACCTATTCAAAGGTCAAAGGGAGACTAGAACAGAGAGAGTACATTCTCCTCGGAATGGTATTCTACACCTATGACGGCTGAAAGCCGATGGGCCACCAAGTACTTGAAGACTCAATAAAGAACCTTTACGGGAACTAAGTTCAGTTATAAAGTCTACCGTCGGGCTCCAGGAGTTGGCTGACCGTCAGATTCCTTGAGTGCTAGAGGTGAACAAGAGGAACTACACTTCTTAGTAGCTGAACGTCACAAGCGGCACCTTGTTTCAATATTAATAGTTGAACTCGGATTAGTCCGACCGTTGGGATTATTGAAGAGCTACCGTTGGTCAGCAGACCTACGGTAGCTCCCGGCCTACGGTCGGGTCAAGATTGAACACAATAGATCAGATATCATGAAGGCAGTGTTGTCAAGCACAACTAGGCCTAGATTGAGCTATAAAGCAGATATGATATTGTGGCGGCCACCTTATGGTACCCGCCCAAAGTTGAAACAAGAACTAAGCTAAAGATAAGGCCTACCATAGCCCTAGCGGTCTACGGTAGATGCACTATGAGCTAAAGCTTAGGAAGGATTACCAATGGCACATTGACCTACGGTAAACACGGCTGCTTACGGTAGCCAGCACGGAACTTGCACCACCGGTAAAGTTCCTTGTGATAGGCCAACCACATGGACATGTGATGCCAAGACTACGGGAGCTGTCCGAGATGAGATATGAGTAGTACGGGACCTACCGTAGACATAGAAAGGTCTACGGTAGGTGGATTGACCTTCAGGGAGTAAACTATAACTTGAACCCTACCACTCTACGGGGACTCCTACCGTAGGGAAACCTACGGTAAGCCCCACCAACCCAACTAGAAAGGATAAGACACCTCCGGTAGACCTACCTTCGGTAACCACAAGCCCACGGTAGAGACAATGCCAGGGCTATCATTGGTTGACCTACCGTAGATCCTACCGCAGCATCAATCACGACATATCACGACTTTCAGACTCAGTTCCGGTTATCTCCATCCTGCTCCCTTAGTTTGTATAAATACAGTAGAGTTACACCAATGTAGGATAGTGAATCCGGCCCCCGCCGTTAGTATCTCAGAGAAAAGACAGAGACAAATCAGACTTGTTGGAAAGCAATTAGATCGGCGAGTTAGTACGTTCCGCGAACCACGCCCTTTGAGACCATTGTAAGTGCGGAGGATTAAGCCAGTCCTACTGCCCGTGGAAAGCAGCCGTTCTACGGTTCTAGCCACTGATTGAGCTGTGCTCTCAGCCGCCGACATTGAGCTTTGCTCTGTCAATAGTTCCGTTTGAGGAAATAAAGGAAAGCTTTGACCTTTCGGTCTCCGGTAGACTGCTCTGTGGCAAGAGTGGAAACCGTAGCATTGTTAGTACACAAGCTCTGTATTCTGTACTTGAGTCGAGTACTCTAAACTATACAATTCTACGGGGCCGCTCAGATAAAGATATTGAATCCAAACCCAATTGAACTTGCTCTCTATACAATTTAGTCAGTGCTCAGCTTGTTGATAACACTTGAAGCAACACTCTTGAGGGACGATACACCTGTCCCACTACCCCGAACTCACACACACGATTAGCTTCGGTTATTGGAGTTTGTGAGATTAGTTAGATTTGGTTGGTTTGTGGTTGGTGTTAGTTGAGTTTATAGCTCGCTGCGCTGGTCCGACCGCCCGTCTATCGATTTCACGGCTGCACCCGAGTGCACCGTTTCAACGTGCCTCCAGAGAAAAAGTAAGTGGTAGCTCACCATGTAACGCGTTGAAATTGATGTTTGTCAGGTTTCTATATGCGTTGTTCCTTGCTTTGGATGCCAACTTCCGCATGCGGTGGAAGAAAGTGTCCAGCGAGGAGAAGGACCCATCGCTGGGGGACGGCTGGTCGTTTTATGGCCAGATCGCACCCTACTACAATTATCTAGCAGAAAATTGGAAGCGAAAGCAGGAGGTGCGTTTTCCCAGATGTCTACACGTCTTAGTCTGACAACGTCCATCGGCAGCGCAGTACTTGTGTCGCTCACGACGCCGTTGATAAGCCGGACCGAGAGTCTCGGGGAACCGCATCCTCAGGGATCGCAACGGTCGACTGCGCGCGTCACAACATAAAACGACCGAATGCCGTTGGGGATTTACAGTTGGGAGAGCGGTATGTGTGCGACCACGACACTGAAGGCGTCGATTCTCACGAGACAATTAAGGTACATAAATATGGACTATATCTTTTTCATGGGACTCGCCGGTAGTGAAATCTCGGAGCTGTTCGTCTCCTACGACATCGCGTGCCAGTGGCACAAAAATATTTGGGAGCGCATGAAGACCTTCCCCTGCGAGGTCCGCTTCGTTCGGGGGAAGAAGTTCTGCGTCTTCCTCATCCCCAAATTTCATCTACCAGCGCACATCGAGGCCTGCAACATCCTCTTCTCCTTCCACCTCACGTGATATGTCGGGATGACAGATGGCGAGGCGCCGGAGCGTGGGTGGTCAATACTGAATCCCCTGGCCAGCAGTACAGCGAAGATGGGGCCGGGGATGCGACGCGAAACCATCAACGACACGTTCAACAACATGAACCGCAAGAAGATTGTGGAGATGGGTAAGCAGGTCCCGGTTTCGAGTAAGTGCGACACTGATAAAGTTTGCAAGACGGTGGATGCTAGGGAAAGTGGGGGACTGCGTACCGGAGTTGATCACGGCAGCGACGGAGCTGGAGGAGCTGGAGGAGTCGTTGCGCAAGCTGGGTGCTGGCACAGCGTTGGGGGAATGGAGAGCTGAGGTCAAAGCCTGGGAAGCGGATGTGTCGGCGCCGAACCCGTTTGCGGCAAAAGTGGAGCGGAGAACGGTGGTGCAGGTGCGGGGGGAGATGGCCGAGGAGGTGCAGAAAGAGATGGAGGACGCGATGGACACCGATGGGAATGTCACAGGAGCTGCATGCGTCAGAACTAATCGCAATGGGGATGCAACTGGAGGAACTGCAGTGAGTTACGCTCCTCGTCCTTTGTTGGGACGCCATCTTGACTTTGGCTAGGCGGAACCTCGGCTTCGACATCGGTGGCATTGGGAATCACCTGTCCGTGGACCAGAAGACCAACTTCACTGAGCGAGGGAATAAATTACGACGCAAGGTACTCACCTGGATGGACGCGCATGTCCTATTTGCCCCGCAAATGGAGGAGCGGACGCGGCGGTCGGCGGAGCGCTATCGGGTGGCATACAGGGTGTTAGTGGGACTTGGGAAGCACCTGAAACGGAGGGAGTGGGAGACGGAGCTGCGGCCACTGCTGCCAGAAGATGTGCGGGGTATGCCGCGAGTGTTATTCCAAGACCCAGAGCGGAAGAAACTGCTGATGAAGAAGGGAGCGGCGGCAAGGAAGAAGGCGAAGGATATGGGGGCAGAGGTGAAGGCGAGAATGTTGTGGATATGGAGAAGCCCAGGAGTGGAGGAAGAGGGTGAAGGGGGGATGAATGAAGGTTTTTACCTTCTCCCTCTGTGATGAAGCTTCCGCTAACGTGTGCTTACAGCGCTGCGAATCGAGTGGGCGAAAACTCGGGCTCGTTTTCTGCGGCAACGAGAGCAACTCAATTTATTGGAGGAAGAGATGCGGCGTATTTTGCAGTTTCTCCGGTGGCGGGCGGATTGGTGGGACCAGAGGGCGGGACAGCGTCAACAGGCACCAGAGGACGACACAGAAGGGGTGCCGTATGTCGCGTATGCCCCCAGGCACAGGGCATATCAAAAGGGCAGCATCGCTTATGCCCAACGACAAGCAGTGATTCTCCACAAGCGCGCGGAACAGTTTGAAAAGGAGTGGGAGGACGTACCAGACTTTATCGAGATGGGGCGCTCAGCACTGGGGGATATGAGAGATGGTGAGATCAGGGAGGACGAGGACGAGGCCACGGTGGAGGATGAGGTCGTAGTGGAGGACGAGGTAGAGGCAAGTGAGGCCTTGGACGAGCTGGCAGTGCCAGGTCGACGACCAGCTCCACCTACGCTGATTGTGGAGGCACCTGCGCGTGAGGAGAACGAGCCAGTAGAGGAGGAAAATGAAGATGACTACCGGGACGTTTGATTGCTGAACGTACGTACGTGTTTTGATCCTACTGGAGCCAGAATATGTACATGTAGTATTTTCTCTTTTACATTGCAAAATTTCTACTTTGGGAATGTGAAGGCGTTGCCAAACACAAGGTTGGCATGTACACCAAACAAGACCACTTTTCTGTTCAGCGCCATCAACGACGAGCTCAAGAGGCTGCTTATCGCCTTGTAAATGGGGAAGTATTCTTATGTGATCCATTGCGAGCTCCTCAACACCATCAACAGCGAGCTCGCCTTGCTGGGGACCGCTCAACCCAAAAAGGGTGTACCTCTAAGGTGATCCAATGCCATCCCTCTGACGAGAACGTCTGATGCAACGGCTATTTCCTCTAATTAGAGCTCACGATATCTCATTCCCCCAGGATCTGGTGGAAGCAGAAGTCCAAGAAGCACGACCGTGACATTGCGTTCTCCGCGGGAGAGCGTGGCTGAAGCCGGAAAGGCAACGCCTCGAATGTCATGATTTCCACTTTTTCCCTATTCCCATTCTAAACTCGCCGGGTTATTCGCCTAAACACCCGCCCCGGATTATTCAACTTCACACCGGGTTATTCAACTACGATCGGAATAACCCGAATGCCGAGATCAATGCCGACCCCGGATCAGGAATCCCATCAGGTGCCGCATTGATCCTTTTATTTCAACTTTCCTTCGATTGCTTTCTCAACGATCACCCCTTTCTGCCTGGTGCACGCTGCAATGTCGACCGTCACTGGCAACGCCTCTGACACATTTCATATATATTCTAATTACTTCGCTACCAGTTACTAGGTATTTTACTATAAAAACCCTACCTACAGCTCTGTATTCTTTACACTATTCTAGTCTATTCTCCAGAGCTTAATCGGATTGCCTCAAACCTATCTCTTTCTGTATCGCCAGTCGCCTACGTCGCAGTAACCCTGCTAGTTAAGGCTCTGTGCTGACAAAAGAATAGTGTCTCCTCTACCGACGACTCAACTGGACGATACGATGAGCGACCCCACTGAATTTACTATGCCTCAGCCGGAGGTATTCGAGAGCGAGACTGTCGACAGCCGCACCGGGTTGCTCCATCGCCAAGCTCACCAGAGCCACGCCAAGATCAGAGAACTCCACAGTCAGATTGCCACCGTTCAGGATTTGCTCACCTCGGCCCACGGCAAGCTGGACGCACTTAACCACGAACGAACCGCGCAGAATGCTCTGCTAGCGGAAGCCATGGCGGCTTTGACCTCGGCTCATACCGTCATCGGACAAGGGACTCTCCACGCCACGGGTGGGGAGGTCAAACTCAACACGAAGCAACCCCGGGTTGCTGCGCCTCGCATGTTCGGAGGAGACTCCGAGCAGGTCGACCAGTTTCTGGCCGACTGTTGGCTGAACTTCCATGGCAACACCGCCTACAGCCAGGATAGCAGCAAGATTACCTTTGCCCTGTCCTATATGAAGGACGGATCTGCCTCTCAGTGGGCCAACAACGTTGGGTTGGCCATGCAGACCAAGGATGCGACCGGTTCGTACTCCACCTGGGAGACATTCCGCCTTGCAGTCATCGAAGCCTTCAAAGGAGGAGCACAAGTCGAAATTGCCCAGGCCAAGATGGAGCGCCTGCGCCAGAAGAAGAGCACGGCTACGGAATATTTCACTGTGTTGGACGCCCTCAACAAGACCGCGGCGTATGATGAGGTCACCCTCATCCGCCTACTCAAACGAGGAGTCGACGAGAAAGTAATCCGAGCCGTCTACGGACAAGGAACCCTGCCCGCCACTTATGCAGAGTGGAAGGCCCAAGTCATCAAGATGGACGGAGTGCACCGCGCGTTTTTAGTCATGGACGGGAGCCTGAGAGATGGCAACACTCAAGTGACTACCCCGAGGATGCATACCGCACAGAACTCCGGAGTAAACCACCATGGGAACCAACCGGGTTACTCCCGCAAATCGGAGTGGTAGGGTCCATCGAATAACCCGGTAACCCATTTTGGGAATAACCCGGTTACTTCGAATACGGGCGGTTCAACCGCAAACCCTACCACCACCGGCAGCGGGGTCGCTCCCATGGATATCGACCGAACGGTCAGCAGAGGCAACGCCAATACCTCCCGCCCCACTTGCTACAACTGTGGGCAGGAAGGGCACTTGGCTCGAAACTGCCCGCGCCGTCTGGTCAAGGATCCCCAGTTCCGTGCGATATATTCAGACCTGTTGAAAGAAGAACAGGCGGCGGAGGATTTTCCCGAAGGTCACGAGTAAAGTTTGTGAACTCGCGACCTGACCCTATACCCGACTCACCTGTACCGGTTACATCCCAGAATCGATTTGAACTTCTATCTATTCCGGATACCGATGAGACGGCGAATGCAAGCGAAACCGAGGAAGACAAGAAATGGAGTCGAGAGGCCATTCCCTCTCGTAGCTTCAGAAGACGAAAGTCGAAACACGAGCGGACGGAGAAAGCGGAATGGCGCAGACTCCCCGCTGGAAGTGTAGAACGAACATTGGCTCGAACCATGGCCCGACCCTTTGAAGGAAAAGCAGTCATAACCCGGTGGGCCCACCCACAACGACGAGGGGAAGTGACGGATGAACTGGTCGACCGGGTTACTCACGCCTACCGACCCGACGCCCTGGACGTGCTGGACAGTCTGAGAGAACCCCCAGCTTTTATACGGGCCATGGACAGCAATTCAATGATGATCCCGGTCACCATCCAAGAGCTAAATAATCTTCGAGGATGCTCAGTCACCGGGTTGGTGGACAGCGGCGCCACAGGAGGATTCATCAACGAAAGACTAGTGGAGGAAAGGGGATTCGAGCGAGAACCCCTGCCTCTGCCAGTACCGGTTTATAACGCCGATGGAACACCCAACCGGGGAGGAGAGATTACCCATGTCGTGCGCATGCGTCTACAAGTACAGGACCACACCGAAGTCTGTCCCCTTGCGGTCACCGACACTGGCAAAAGCGATGTTATCATCGGATTCAACTGGCTCCGGAAACACAACCCGGAGATCGATTGGGAGAAGGGGGAGCTAAAATTCACGCGATGCCCCGCCAGTTGTAAACGCGAACGCCTACAAGACGTCTGGGCGGAAGAAGATCAAGAAGATATACAGGAAGGGGACCGGATTTTTATAACCCGGATATATCCCGACACCGCGCTGCCGCGAAGGAATGCGGCCCAACTCCAAGCCATGGGTAGCGTAGCCACGAAGCTAGCGGCGGCAGCCAACGAAGCGAAAGGCGAGCAGCGAATAGAAGACAACGTACCGGAACATTATTTGTGAGACTATCGCAGTGTGTTCGAGAAAGACCAGTTCGATAAACTCCCGGCACGGAAGAAATGGGACCATGCGATCGAACTTAAACCCGGGGCAGAACCCGTGAAGGGGCGGAATATTCCGCTCAATCCGACGGAACAACGCGAATTGGATGCGTTCATCAAAGAACATTTGGAAACCGGGAGAATTCGACCCTCCAAGTCGCCTTGGGCTTCGCCGTTCTGATTCGTCAAGAAAAAGGATGGGAAACTACGACCAGTGCCAGATTATCGGAAATTGAACGAACTTACCATAAAGAATCGGTACCCCATTCCGTTGATCTCCGAGATCATGCACATGCTCCGTAAGGCAACTTGGTTCACTAAATTGGATGTTCGATGGGGATACAACAATATTCGCATCAAAGAGGGAGACGAGGAGAAGGCCGCCTTCATGACGAACCGCGGCTTGTGGGAACCTCTGGTTATGTTCTTCGGGCTCACGAATTTGCCAGCCACATTCCAGTGGATGATGAACGAGATCTTCGAACGACAGATCACAGAAGGCCGGGTTATCGTATACCTCGACGACATTCTCATCTACTCCGATAACCTGGAGGACCATCGGACGACGGTGCTAGAAGTGCTTCAAGTGCTCAAGGAAAATGACTTGTTCCTCAAGCACGAGAAATGTGAGTTTGAGAAACGAGAAGTCGAATACCTCGGAGTGATTATCGGGGACGGCAAAATTCGAATGGACCCTGTGAAGGTGGCCGGAGTCCGGGAATGGGCTACTCCGAAAACGGTGAAAGACGTTCAGAGTTTCCTCGGATTCCTGAATTTCTACCGGCGGTTTATCCAGGGGTTCGGGGATCTGGCCAAACCATTAACCCGGTTAACCCGAAAAAACCTGCGGTGGCGTTGGGGACAAGAAGAACACGGAGCGTTCCGGCGGCTTATTGACGCTGTAACCTCTGAACCGGTCCTCCACTTCCCCACAGACGACGGAGAATGCCGCGTGGAGGCAGACTCCTCCGACTTCGCGACAGGGGCCTGTTTAACTCAATGCCAGAACGGAGTCTGGGTGCCCATCGCATTTCTGTCCAAAGGACTCAACGATACGGAAAGGAACTACGATATACACGATAAAGAGATGCTTGCCGTGATGCGTGCGCTATACAAGTGGCGTCATTTCCTACAAGGCAGCGACAAAAAATTCGAAATCTGGATGGACCACAAGAATCTGGAATATTCCACCACGACCAAGAAGCTGAACCGTTGACAGGCGCGCTGGTCGTTGGAACTTAGCGAATACGACTTTACTCTGGTTCATAAACCAGGGAAACAACACACGAAGACCGACGCGCTGTCCCGTCGCGGGGGACATGAACGCGGCGAGTTGGATAATTCAAACATCGTGTTGTTACCGAACAAACTATTTTCTGATAACCCGGAGTCTCCAGTCAGTGGGGCGGAGTTCTTGCGCGCCATGCCCGCGGTGCTCGACGACACACCCGGGGATAGATTTATGGCCGACATAAAAACTTTGAAGGACAAATGGGAGGACGCGGTGATAAGGTGTGAATTTGAACACACCTGAAATATTCGATTTTGCAACCTTTCAGTTGGAAACAACTGATGAAACTAGTCAATAAGGCAGTGGAGAGTACTGGTCTACTCCCAGGACTGAGTACTAGGCTGCTTAACGCATTTGAAACACCAGTGATATCACTACTTTTTACCACACTGGTCATGGAAGTACTCCTGCAAACTGTACACTTTGTGCAGAGAGTTTGAGGAATTCTGTGGATGCTAGGCCATCACCAAAACACATGGGACATTGGAAGGACTTTATAAATGGCTACAGAACTCAGGGATATACTATCGGTGATCTTGCAAAGTCATTTTGATGACAGTTACCATATTAGGAGTCTAGTGGTTGAACTTGGTGATTTCCGGGTAGTTCCGGTGCCTGTTCTCACTTAAATCGGACATGGAGGATGCCGGACATTGCCATGGACAGTGTGCAATGGGTATTGACAACCTTGAGTGCTCTTGGCAAGGTCTGGATTGCTGCGGAACTAGGAACAATTGAAAAGAACTGAATTCCCCTCGGGGAAAGTGGGTCATTGCCTCGGAAATTGCATCGGAGAGCGGTGGGGCTGATACATATCACTCCTGGGCGCTGTTCCGTCGGTATAACACGGAGTTTTCACCCCAGAAAGACAGGTTTTCTCTCACATCTTCTATATTTATAGTTTTGGCAGAAATGTATTTAACCAGCCATGTAAATTATGTACAGACAGTGAACCCCACTCCCACTTGTTGGCCCACAGCTATTGAGTGTAGTGATCTGGAATCGCCTTGTGCTTGAGCCAGTCTGCAACGACTTGGAATCCACTTGTGCTTGAGCCAGTCCTGATAAGACTTGGAATCGCCTTGTTGTCGAGCCAGTCTTGCTGTGACTTGGAATCGCCTTGTGCTTGAGCCGGTCCTCCTCTTCCTACCTACCTCTACACAAAGTCCAACAGTGGTTCAAGTGGTTAGTAACAAGGGGTAATCCTACTTGGATATATCTGGGATAAACAATAAAATTGGGTTTCTTTGACCGTTCTCTATACACTATAAGTGTTGTGGATTTTGGATAAGGTTTTCTGAGGGATCCCCTTTCGAATTGAGTCTGAGGGTCGATACGCCTGACCCATTGCCCCGAACACATACAACAAAGCATTCTGAGTTGTTGGTGGTTGAGGTTGGATATATTGGAGTGTAGACTTCGTCTAACTCTTTTGTATTTGATTTCACTGCTACACTTGGGTGCAGCGTTTCAGCGGCAAAGGAAGGACTAAAGAAGTCGGGTAGTGGTTGGGTCGAAAACCCGGACGGGTTTCTCACCAAGGACGGACTGGTCTACGTGCCGGAGAATGAAACGCTCCGTCACCGGATTCTTTGAGCGCACCACGACGACTTCCTGGCAGGACATCCCGGGCAATACCGAAGGACGGAACTCATCACCCGCAACTACTACTGGCCCACCGTGCTCCGAGACACGAAAAAATATGTGGCGGCATGCCCGACTTGCCAACGAACGAAAGTTTTCCCAGTGAAGCCGAGAGGAGCGTTACACCCAAACGCGGTACCCGAGAAACCTTGGCAAAACATCTCCATCGACCTCATCGTCAAATTACCGGAGAGCAACGCCTTCGACTCCATTGCGGTGATTGTAGACCGCCTCACGAAGGCAATCCGGGTTCTGCCCTGCACAGAACACATCAGCGGTGAAGGCATTGCACGACTATACCGCGACCACGTATGGAAGGACTACGGATTGCCGGAAATTGTTATCAGCGACCGGGGCCAGATATTCGTCGGTCACTTTATGCGGGATCTCCTGAAACTCTTAGGCATTAAATCGAACGCCTCGACGGCTTATCACCCGCAGACGGATGGACAGACGGAACACGTCAATCAGGAGGTCGAACAATACCTTAGGGTGTTCACAAACTTCTTGCAAGACGACTGGGCGGACTGGCTATCGCTGGCGGAATTCAGCTACAACGACAAGGTTCACACAACAACAGGCGTTAGCCCGTTCTTCGCCATGCTCGGTTTTCATCCGCGGAAAGGGACCGAGCCTAGGCTCGAGGTACCCACGGAAGCGGCAGACGACTTCGCAAAGCGAATGCACTTAGTGCGAGAGGAAGCGGCCGCCTCAATGAGGGCGGCCCAAGAAACGATGAAACACTTCTACGACCGGAAGCGGGGGGAGGATCCCGGATATAACCCGGGAGACAAGGTTTACTTGTCAGGAAAAAACCTCGTAACTCATAGACCGATGAAAAAACTGGACGACAAACACCATGGACCCTTCAAAGTGGTTCGAAAGGTCGGCGCGTTATCCTACGAGTTGAAACTTCCAGACACATGGAAAGTCCACCCTGTGTTTAACACAGTGTTCCTGCGTCCGTGGAAACCCCCGGTGGCCGAGCACCAGAAAACGGTACCACCCCCGCCCCCAGACGTACGGGACGGGGTAGACGTGTACGAAGTGGGGGAAATCCTGCGAATCAAGAAGGCAAAAAACTCCTTGCAGTATTATATACGCTGGGAGGGATATCCGAAGGAGGAATATACCTGGGAACCCCGACGGCATCTGACCGGAGCGGAAGAGGCGCTCAACGAATTCTACAAGAAGAACCCGGGAGCACCAAGAGAAATTCCGAACGGGAGAGGCGGCTGGAAAATTTACAACCCTCCTAGGGCTTAAACCACCATGCTTCAGAGACGAAGCATCCTTAAGGGGGGGGTAATGTCATGATTTCCACTTTTTCCCTATTCCCATCCTAAACTCCCCGGGTTATTCGCCTAAACACCCGCCCCGGATTATTCAACTTCACACCGGGTTATTCAACTACGATCAGAATAACCCGAATGCCGAGATCAATGCCGACCCCGGATCAGGAATCCCATCAGGTGCCGCATTGATCCTTTTATTTCAACTTTCCTTCGATTGCTTTCTCAACGATCACCCCTTTCTGCCTGGTGCACGCTGCAATGTCGACCGTCACTGGCAACGCCTCTGACACATTTCATATATATTCTAATTACTTCGCTACCAGTTACTAGGTATTTTACTATAAAAACCCTACCTACAGCTCTGTATTCTTTACACTATTCTAGTCTATTCTCCAGAGCTTAATCGGATTGCCTCAAACCTATCTCTTTCTGTATCGCCAGTCGCCTACGTCGCAGTAACCCTGCTAGTTAAGGCTCTGTGCTGACATAGAAGCTCAACGTGGAGTGCTATAACTGCCACAAGAAGGGCCATGCAAAGCGGACTGCTGGGTGAAGAGCGGAGGAAAGGAGGGGCAGGGACCACATAGAAAAGGGAAGGGGAAGGGGAAGGAAACTGCCACTGCTGCCAAGGACAACAATGGTGTTTGGATGGCTCCGGCAGAATCAAGCCTGGAGCAGTTCCAGAACGAGTGGGAAAGGCTCACTCCGGTCGACAGCAGCATTGCGCAGAACAGTGCGGGTGCTTGGCTGTCAGACGACGATGAAGACTTCTTCGAGGACGAAGAAGATGGCACCGTCAGCAACACGGTGCATGTCCCCACAATGGAGGACTTACTGGCGACCGCAGACGACATCACCGACCCCGATGACTATCGTCGGACTTGGACAGAATCGCGTATTTCATGCGTGCTCTACAAGAATCGGATTTGGACTCGGACAGTGATCACGAGTCAATGCCTGACCTGCAGGCTGAGTCGGACAGTGAGAGCGAGTGTTATTCCATGCCGGATCTGCAGTGCATGTCAGACTCGGTGGATGAAGAGGAAGAGGAAAGTGACGCTGAGAGCTCACCTGATCTTTCTGCCTCCCCGGATAGGCCAGACTGCCCACTGCCATCGCTTGAGGATGAAATCGTCGATTGGGTCGAGGTTTCTGTCAACGAATGGCTCAGCAATCAAGAGGACAGCGAGGAGAAAGCTACCTCATCCTTTGATTCAGCAATGCTCGCAAACGCCCCGGGCACTCCCGACGTCGAGACAGAGCTCTACGGCTCAGGAGCATCGCACCACATGTCTCCGTACCGACACCGCTTTATCAACTATACTTCCATCCCACCGAAATCCATCACTGCTGCAGACAATGGCATATTCCAGGCTATTGGACAAGGTGATATGCACATCAGCATACCAAATGGAAACGGCATGGCCACAATACTCTTGAAGGGAGTACTGTATGCGCCAAAGCTAGGACTCACCCTCATCAATCAGTAAAATAACTGATGCCGGCTTTGCAACTCTATTCCGTGATGACTTCTGCAGGATTTTTGACCAGAAACGAAAAATCCTGGGTGTTATCAACAAGAAGAACGGGATGTATCGTGTTCAGCATTCTTCAACTGCCGGAGTCACCGCTGCTGCCGCTGTTGAGACCGTTTCGATTGATGAACTCCATCGTCGGATGGGTCACATCGCACCGGATGCTGCCAAATGTCTTGTCAAGGATGGCTTGGTTACTGGAATCAAGCTTGACGAGTTAACGGAGATCAAGTCTTGTGCATCCTGTAAGTACGGGAAAATGCACAGGAAGCCTGTTGGAAAAGTTCGGATAGAGGAGCGCGCTGCCGCCATGGGCGATATTATTCCTTCGGATGTATGGGGGCCATCACCGCCCAAGACCATCAACGGCCGGGAGTACTACTCAAGTTTCACCGATGATAATACTCGTTGGTCCCGCTTGTACATCCAGCGCACCAAGGACGCACCTAATGTGCCCACCTAACCCCTCTAGTTAGAGAGGGAACGTGGGGGGGGGGTTCCCTCTCTAACTAGAGGGGATAAGGTGAATTCACGGGAATCCCTTATATCCCTAGTGTGGGGACTTAGGGGATTGCCCAAGGCCATCCACCAACTACGGTGGGTGGTGGCCACTGCCATCACGGAGTTCACCGCCCTCCCCGCCGCCCTCCCCGCCGTCCTCATCGTCCGCCGACTCCGTCCCCAGCGCCACTGCCATCACGGGTGCACGCTGCCATCAAACCACCTTCCCCATTACATCACTCATCCACACCACGTCCCGCACGTCACACCGCCACTCCTGCACATCACCCCGACGCCCTCGTCTGCCGTCCTGACTCCCGACCTCGAATTTATCACAAAAAAAAATTCTCTATTTTTTCTTTCGACGTTCTATCATAGTTTTATTGCTTCCTATATGATTAAATGCAATGTATTGGGAAAAACATGGCGTGGTGGAGTCCACCAACTTCCCGTGAAAACCCAGCCCCCCGTTCGGCATGCACCGCCTACAGAGGTGGGGCATCCGACAATGGGGTCCATTTTTAAGTGAATGTATAGCAAGTGGTACAACAGTGCGGGTACTGTACAAGATCAAGCATATGTCCACCAACTTCTCCACTACGATCCCTCCTCCGCACCATGCCCATCCTCAGCAAGATTCAGAACCGCCTCAAAGCCGGTGTCGGTATCCACCTCGTTATCGGACGGATCGTCCACATCCTGCGCTCCCCCATCATCCCCCCCCTTTTGGTTCTCCGCGCTGCAGAGGCCGCCAGGGCCGCCTCGACCCCTGTTACCAGCTCCTCAGCAGCTGACGTGGTGTCGCCATGCTCCAGCACCGCGTGGCGAATCCTGCAAAGTCCCACTCCGGGCTCAATGCTGCCTGTGAATCCGGGCAGTCGGCTCAGCTTGAGAAGTCGGTCTTGGTGAAGGCCGTAGAACCTTCCCTGTAGCATCCGGTACTTGCGAACCTGGAGCACCCGGGCTGCCTGCCCTTCCTCCTTCAAACGGCACTCGTGGTACTGGAGGAAGTCCCGTTCTTCTTTCATCCAAGTCACCCACCGCTTGATCTCGATGTTTAGGCAGCCTCGTTCCTCCTCCGCACGCAAGAGCTGGAAGTAGAGGTCAAGGGTGGGTCGAGCCCCTGGCTGGGCCCATGGTGCGTCCCGAATATCCTCCTGCGCCAGTCAAAGGAGGTCAAAGTCCTCGAGCCTTCCCATCTCAAGAATCTCCTCCCACGTGAGTGCCAGCCGGTCGCCGAGGTTCTCCGCTGCCGCATTATAGCGGGCCAGAGCGGTCTTCAGGGATCTGGATCTGGCCT
This sequence comes from Mycena alexandri, assembly GCA_029233265.1. NCBI lineage: Eukaryota > Fungi > Basidiomycota > Agaricomycetes > Agaricales > Mycenaceae > Mycena > Mycena alexandri. The sequence goes on from JARJCM010000173.1 coordinate 113,325, forward strand.
GGATGGCCTTAGTGATGTGCTTCCGCATCTTGTATCCTGAGAAGAGGAGTTGGTGGACGTCAATTAGTGGACAAGACAGCTCAAACCGCACAGAACTGACCGGTTTCCACCATGTTCGCCTTTGAGAGCTCCAGTAGACGTGACACAATGAGGCCCTGCAATCGGTCGAGCGACTTGCGGTACTGATACTCCCATGTAAGGGTCGCCGCCGCCACCCACTCCTCCGATCCCGGTGTCCAGTGTTCACCCGCCCCGATATCCAGCCTGCGCTCAAGGTCCTCCACCACCGTAATGCACCGCTCATGACGATCCAGTACACGTCGGTGCTCAGCCTCTTCCTTGCGCGTCCTCTTGTTAAACTCATTGTATTCTGGACTCCCCATAGGCGGTGAGGCAAGGATCCTCACGGCGAGAACCTTGTCAGCATTATCCCTGAGGAAGAAACTCAGTAAATGCCGGACGCAATGCGTTGGACTCACTGCGAAACCCCTAGGTCCACCAACTTCCGGTAGTACTCCATTTGTAAGGTCTCCTCGGGTGGGTTGGTGGGTAGCTTCTCTAGCGCTGCTCGTTCAGCGTCAAGCCATCTGGAGAACACACTCTTATCAGCCCGATCCAGCCCGAGACCATCCATCGCTTCCAGCAGACTGAGGGAGTTGGTGGACTAGGACTGGAAAACGTACCCGTGTTTTGCGAGATACGCTACATACATCTCACTAAGCTCATTTGCATGGAGCAGATCGCCCAAAGGAACTTCTCCAGCGGCTGAAATGTCCTTGCGAGCATCGCCTCGCAGGATTGCTTCCTCATAATTGTTGATGCCGTCGTCCAGATCCAGATCCATCCCAGCAGCCGGGAGTCGAAGCTCTTCGAGGGCCCTGCGCTCACGGCGAGTGGCAACTATGATCCAGCAGCACCTGTTACTTTCAAAAAGCCGTCAACAGGTCACTTATGTATGATGTGGGAGGCATTCGAGGGAAGAAACTGGCAGCCCGGCCCAGCGGTTAGCCGGACCGAGTTTGATCGCATCGCACAGCCCCAATTCGACGGGGTTAGCTGTACCATCGCACAGCCACCCATAAAGCTAACATCGTCGAATTACAGATAATGCCCCGCTCGTGCTGTGAGATACAAAATATGCTGGTAATTCTATTTTAGCCTTGTTAACCACCTCTATGTGGAGCAATCCTCGGAAATCTCCCCCCTGTAGTGATTAAGTACAAAATAGGGTTTCCAGCTCATTTTTGGCACTTCACTCTCCTGGAGACATTCCAAGGCTGCTTGTGGTGGCCATATGGCTTGGAAAAATGTCCCTGACAGCCAGAAGTTAAAAACTGAAAACTTTCAAAATCACCTATTCTCTATGCGCGAATTGACTTTATATGCGCGCGTATCAACTTTGAGCGCGAAATAATAAATGTACATTGTGAACGTCATATGTCTTCTGTCTGCCAGCTCTCTTGCGCGCACAACATATGCCGCCCGCTCGTCCGCCGGCCGATCTAGCTTTCCGTATCACATTCTCCGCGCCGTGCTCCAGTACCGTCATCAGCCTGCACTGCCCACCCTCAAGTCTTTCAGTCGTGCCCAGTCACCATTGGCTGCTGCCCAATAATTTTGCGAATCCTTTAACGCCCCGGCCCTCATCAGCAACCAGACCACCTCGCCACATGGTCCCCGCTCACAATACCCCGCAGCCAGAGGCACTGGTTGAGCGCTCATAAGGCGGACTCTCCGCGCATTCACTTGAGGTAGGTGCACTGCGTTTACTACGTTATCATACATCTTCAGATTCATGCGACTTACCGCCCCCGACTCCCAATGCAACTTTTCGCTGCTCTCCTTGCTTCGTTCTTCGCCGTTGTTGCCAACGTAGGTATCCCCTTCCTCCTTGTTTCTCTGCTTCTTTACTGACGACTCCCGCAGCCCCTGGCTGCCCGCGTAGGCTCCCGTACATCGACCGTATCCATAGTCGAGATATCCTGATGCGCGTTTTATAACAGGCCCCGCCCTGCGAACTTATCCCGTTCCTTAGATGTGAGGGCGGGATCGACCAGTAAATTGCCTGCGGTCACGACTGGACATGTCCTGGGAGTGGGCTGCACCCCATCATCGCGGACGCCTACTGCGCTGCAGTGTGTGTCTGTGAAATCCCCTGCTCGTAATTTTGCTTTTCGTGGTGGCCTTTTGGGGACGCGGTCAACTACTGGTCGATTATGATTAGCTCAGATTGTGTATTGCGAAACTGTTATGTTTGAAACCCCCAGTGTGAATTCAGAAATCTAGATTTGTCAACCGTCAACCATCGTGGTGTGACGACGTATAAGAATACTGTTCGTGTATCGATTAGATGTATCATTGATCACAATACACGAAGATGAGTGGGATTCAATCAACTCTTGCAATGTATGCGAGTATCGACTGCGTTCCAGACAAACGAAGAATTCCGAATGCCTTTTGGGAGTGGCGTAATGTTTCGGTAGATGATGAGGGAGGATGGAGTATTTGTAAGAATCGAGCCTTCGAGGCTAAAGTCCTACAACGATAGAAAGTCAGTGAGGTGAGCGTATTCGTTACACTTTCCGCAGAAGGTCTTCGGCGACCAGCGAGAAGAGTTCCCAGTAAAGATTGCTTCACTGAGAGAGGTTTCGAGACGATATAGGAGACAGAGGATAGCGAGATAATTTGGTGCACTTGAGTGTATTTCGATACGGCAAAATACGGGGGCAAAAGTACTCCTTGATTCTGTAGTTCTACAGCCTCTTTTAACTGAACTGGAAATGGTGCTATGGTAACCGAAATCACATGGTAGTACAGAAATAGATCATGAAACCGGTCACAAGGGTCCGAACCGTATGTACAAAATGTATTGGAAATCAAAGAACAATAGAATAGGAAAGATGAAAATGTGCCAACCGTGTGATCATCAAGGAGTCCTGGGTATGCAAACCGTTTCATGAAAAGCCACCATTCAAAGGGGCTTGGAGCATCATGTGGATATTCGAGGCTAGCTGCATTGAGCGAAAATGTGCATGCGGCTGACTTTGAAGCTGATTATGATTGGTTGAGGAGGTAGATCTGGATGAATGGCTGTCTCAGGGTTATGGATATTATTCCGCACCCGGAGAGTGGTAGAAGAACACTGCAGGATGAGAGGAAGTTTCCCTTTTTAGAGAGGCCTGAAGGACGTGTTTGGTCACGTGGTCGCATTATTGCCTTTTCGGGGTATAGCCGAGATTGCCGAACAGCCGAAGTAAGTTCAGAAGTTTAAGTTGAACTTTGGTGATCCTTTTCAGAAGTTGTGGGCATTGGACTGAGCTGAGGCGAATGAATGTTTTAGGTTCTTCCGTGCTCTGATACCTGAGAATAAGTGCGTGATTTAACCAATTTCACAAATGTGGTATCACAGTGGTTCATCGATGACCGGTCATCATCTCACTCCTTTAGGATCCCATTCAATGCCAATGGCTACGGAACTCACGACTCCGGACGCTGCTCCGTTGTTTTAGCCCCAATTGATGGACAGCTGTGGATTTGCTCGCTGTTCATACGTTCAAGGCCAGGATTAATATTATCTGTACTAACGCTCAAACACTACCTGTCGCGCAGAAATGCGCTCGTCAACAATGCGAACATCCCGCTTGTATACACGGGGTTCCCCAATAGGGTTAAACATATCTGGCTCTTTTCAACATTTAACCCCGAGCAAGTTTCCACATCCCGCTGGTATGCACGGCCATTGCACAGAGGACTTTTGTCCTTCATTTTTTGTTCTATATCCCGAACCCCTTGAAGTTCGCAGTTACCCGTTTAAGGCTAGTCACGTTGGGCAACCTAAATGTCTGTTCGCTCCCTTACAATGACAGTTACATGCCTGATTGCTTTTTCAACTTTGAACTCCGATCAAATTTCCACATCCCGCTGGTATGCACGGCCATACGTGCCTGATTTCTTTTCCAACTTTCAACTCCGATCAAGTGTCCACATCCCGCTGATACGCACGGCCATTCGGGATATAAGTGCCGGATTCCTCTTCCAACTTTCAACTCCGATCAAGTTTGCACATCCCGCTAGTACGCACGGCCCTTGGGTAGATGTGTGTCTGATTTCTTTCAATACTCAACGCCGATGAAACTTAATCGAACTTGTAGCGCCGTACGTTTCCTCCCACGAGCTGCGAGAATCCCCAGCATTCCCTTTCACATTGGAGGACCCAGGTTTCGATGTATTGATAAGAATCCGGCGATTAGCTTGTTGTCGATGAAATTTAATTCGCTGAATATGAAGGGTAAGTCGGCATCTGCTCCCAGCGGCGTGGTACAAGAGCTGAGATGTACGACGAGGTACATACCAACGACCCGGCAGACATTATTCGTTGGGAAAAAGAAATTCTTCAACTGATGCGCCTTCCGAAACGTCTTGGATGGATATCATTCTCAAAGTCGAGACTCACAGTCAGGCACCAGACTTACGGTCTCGACCTGGGGCCATGGCTCCATTCCATATCCCGCGTGTCCATTGAAAATTAAGTTCCACTCCCGGATAGACGTAACATTTTAATTTCAGCTATATTCAATGGTGTCGCCGTGTTTCCCGTCGGCGTCGGAAGGATCTCAACCGTGCGACACAGGTCGTAATTCGGGCTGTTTGGTGCAGCCTTGAAAAGTTCGAGCCACAAATTAGCTCGATTCACGCGCTCATTTTTTACCTCTCTCCCCGGGCCCATCCCGATGAAGCTAAGAGGGTGCGGTAACCTGCTAAAATGTTCGGGCTGACACGGTATCCGCTGAACCTGAGGACTGATAAATATTGACAAGAATAGGATTCATAGCGTGGCGACTCTGGCCATTTAAGGTCGACCAACTACTCAAGGCATCTATCCGCTCACACAATCATGTTCTCCTCCAAACTCATTTCAGGCGTTCTCCTCCTGTTGGCTGTCACCCAGACGGCCGGAGCCATTGCTTGTGAGTAGCCTGCATCCAGTTGGCATTGTTACTTTGCGTGCTTACCAAAAAACTTAGGTGGCGATCCCCCCGTACGTGTTCTGAGTTGGACGGGAGAGTAGTCTAATTCACGTTGTTGAGGTAGTTGCCCGCATGCCCGTCCTTCCCGCCGTGTGTGAGTTTATCGTTTCCCTTCCCTCTAAGCTGCACTTCTTACCGCTGATGCCCATTTTAGCCCCCGTGTACGAGCTCTCCTGCAATTAAATTCTGCGGGGATACATAATGAATGTCGTTTGTTCCAGGTGCACCTACCGAATTCTGCTGCTTCACCCGCGGCAGCCAGTAAGTTGCATACATTCATTCAATTTTTTGCCAACGAACGGCCTCTTTAGATGCATCGAGGCGGGCGGATTTTGCCCCAAGATTGGACACAGCAACTAAGTTGGAAGAAGGACAGAAGCCTGAGATGGTGCTGGATACTTGTTTGTACACGGGTATTCAACCGAGTTCTCCGCGCACAACACAAGTTACCATGTTCGATCCCGATCCTACCTTGTCCACAGTAATATTTCGACCGAATGTTCAGTTATATAATCCAAGATTGGTGTAGCTCGCTGTTAGGATTGGCCATCTGAATCTGAGAAGCGGGAATCTTGCCTAATGGCGGAAGCACTTGACCTGCTAGCTATATTGTTCCCAAATCTCGAATGAGGTCGAAATAGAGCGTCGAGCGAATTGCCAACGAATTGCCAGTGATCAGGTACTTTTCTAAATTTCGCTAGGTCACCAGGTGTGGCTCAAAGCCTCCTCGTCTGTTGCGTCCCTCTCTCAAATCCCATGCATCTGTCAACACTAGCGGGAAAACCCTCCAGTTTTCCTTCAAAAAACCGACCTCAGGCGCGGCCTTCCGACCGGGCCGCTATCCCGTTCTGTTCTAGATCAATGCATCATATACGTAACTCCCGGCCGGCTCTTGGCCGGCTCTCAGATCTCAGGCTTGACCACGATAACGACAACCACCCGCCGACGACCCGCCGCGTGCCTGCTCCCAAGGATGTCATTGCTCGCAGCTCCATCTCCACCTCATGCCGTCGCCTGAGCTCCCGCCCGAGCCCGTTCTATCGTGTCTTTCTGCGCTTGCTGCGTCCGACACTGCTCTTGTCGTCCTCCACCAGCCTGCAACGTCAAGCCTCGGATCCCTTGGTTAGCTTCCTCCGATGTCTTCGTTCCAGCGTATGACTTGAACTTGCCAATCTGACTCATTTCTTAATCCTTACGGCGCCACTTGTCCGCTGGAATCCCCGTGGGGGAATGGACACAAGAATGGATGACCCGTTGGCTGGTGTGTGTCCTGATTGTACCCTTCTCTTCCTTCAGGCCGAGACTCTCCGTCTCATTCTCCAGCTGGACGACGTCGGCGTCCTCGAGGTCCCGCGTCTGTGTGGCCGCACCATCCTGGCTTGCATCGCGTTCCTATACTTGCTTCCCATCTCTCCCGCCTCTCTGCGCGCCGCTACCACTGCCGAACATAGTCGTAGCACGTTACTTGAAGTGTTTACCACTTTCTCGACTCGACAAGCACACGCTGCACTCGCGCCCCGTCTCTCCCTCGGCGAAATCACTTCCCAAGACCAAACGGCATTCACTCCCTCTTCTTCCACCCGCCCCCTCTTTTGCCTCAACGCAGCACCTTTTGGAGATTATCGCGCAATTCGTGCAATCAGCGCCCACGCGGTCCCTACATTTGTTGAGGTTTCTAGACGGTAAAAACCAACAGCTCTAGTCATTCCCCGCCAGCTCTTGCGCGGGGTTTGTCCATCGAGTGGAAAATATCGCGTCGTTCGCCCCCTCCGGCTTTATATTAGGTTCCGATAACTAATTCGCAGGCGCCACTCCAGCTGCATACGGGCGTTCCAGCGCGGACAGTGCATCGCCCAGTGGGCTTGGAGTGGGGCGGTTTTGAATCACGAACGGTCGAACTACACACTGCGAAATATTCAAAATCGGCTTTCTGGGGCTGCGAAGGGGCATGAGAGGTCATCTGGTGGGTCCATAGAGCGCGTACCGCCATATGTGATGCGGACCCAATAATACTGGGGTGGGTAATTAGCTCGCTACGTCTCAATTGTACTTTGAGTCTCCTTTTTCTACCAAGGTCCGAATCGTATGAACGCACCATTCACATCTTTGAGGTGAAGTCACGCCAAGGTAGTCCAAGATTCTGCCCCAAATTAAATATGCTCTAACATATCCTCGTCCCCAGTGGTCTCCCATGGCAATCGCTCAGAGCGGTATCTCTTACCACCGTTCGAGGCTGGTCGGTGATTTGAACCCCGGTCACCCGGCGATAAGGTGTCCGAAAAGGGTCCCTATTCACAACACCAAAAACTCAGCTAATCGGTCTTAACAGACACGGAAACTAGCCCAACGACCTTTTTTCTTTCTCTCTCAGCGTCCTACTACAGGATCTGGCCAGATTTAATTTTTGTAGACCCTGCTTTTATACGGGTAGGGATTTGGATTCGTTAGTGGTGACTCAGGAGTCACCTATGCGCCCTCAAGGCGATTCATCTTAGTACATCTGGTTGTTGACATGCGTTGAAGCAGTCGAACCTTCTGCAACATCTGAAGTGGATGCTGCTAGCAAAGAGGGCGGTAGAATATACGATGGAATGTATCTATATCTTATCCTGTATTCTAGTCTACTGTCTATGAATGGAACAAAACAAAACAAAAGGGAGGCAGCCCAACATCCGGGGATAATCTAAATCTAGCGATTTTGAACCACAGTCGTCTGCACCAGCCGGTAGTTCTGCCAGTACCGCCATCAATGAACAATAAAAATAGCAATACAAGAAGGACAGGACGCACGACAACACGAAGATCCGACCGATTAAGACGGGCCGCCAAATGTTGAACGTTCTCTGTGGCGAACAAGAGGGAGTCGACTTTGACGGGGTAGGTCGTTGCCGCGGCTGTTTGACGAAAGTGAGGGAGGCGACCGCCGGCGTGAGGACAGAGGTAGGTACGTACAGCCGTCGGTGTTGTACCAGGTCAGGGTCAGCGCGCCGGTAGCAGGATCATAGGTCCACTGAAACAGAAAATGGATTGTTAGGATGGCGGAATATGGCATTGCTGGAGTTTGAACGCGGACGTACGACGGGGGATTCGCTCGCCTGTTTGGCACCTTGAGCATCTTGCGCAGAGTTGCTAGTAACGGTCGGGACTGCGCTGGCTGGCGGCAGGAAGTTGAAGAAGGGGTAAATTTTAATTTCATGGGATCCCTGAGAAAGGGACGCACTAAGGTCAGTCGTCCCCATCCACGCATAGCTGCGAAAAAATCAATAAGTGGACAAGTTGAGATACAGCGAGACCAACTTGGCGTTCGCGCTCGACAGATCATTGTCGCTCGCATCGTAGCTCATGATAGCGCCAAAATACGGATGGTCATTTGTGCCTCCGCCCCCCGATATCAGCTTTGTGTGGTGTAATTCCTCACCCGCGGACTCACCGACGCGATGTTGAGACCCACCAGGTCGTCCGCACTCGGGTTACACGGGATTGTTATGGAGACAGTGCGCGGGTCCTCGGTGGGGTCAAACGTACTATACCCCAAGAAATAGTCGGTTGTAACGTATCCGTAGAGCGTGCCACTGATGTCGTCCGTAACTTCTATCAGCCCGGAAATCGTTCTGCGGAATTTTCGTCGGTCGTCAATGCGATGGAGACATCGGCCAAGTCACGACGAACTGGGTGGTACATGGCACCGGAGAGGCGCGGGCGACGAGTGCATGGCCTAAGCAACGTGCAGTTAGGGAGCGATTAACCAAATGGTGGGAGATTACGTGTAGGCGACCATCGCGCGACAGGCGGCAGAGGCGGGAGCCCCCGTTTTAGTCTCTGAGCGTTAGTGAGGAGGCCCTCGGAACGCTTTGACTTGACAGGAGCATGCGCGAGAATGGCCGAGGCGGCGGTGAGAACGAGGGTGATTAACGAGAGTGAGTGCATCGGAAGGAAGGAATGTTAAGCCGTGGGGGTGAAAATTTCGTAGCCGTCCGTTTTATAAGGAGCGGTGATTCAACAGGTGGAATGTAAGGGACGTCTCAACCTTTATATTGTACCTGTGTTGATATACTTGGCGACTTACGATACTTATGATACCTCCGGTACATTTTACCTGTAGGACTGCCTTGACTCTTTTACTTGCAACCGCAAAAGCCGCGATTATCGCTTCTTCCCAATTGTGCTTCGGACTGTACGCATCACTGGGATTTATCATACATACCTTCACAGAGCCTATCCAAGGATGGGTGGTGCAGGAATTGGCTTGAATTCCGATTGAGTTAGATTTGGTCGAAGTCCTCGAAGCCTTTGGTGGCCTTTTGCAGTGGAAGTACGCGAAGCGCATCAACCGCAGCATAGGAGACCGCAGGGGAGGCTGGGTGGAGAGAGGCTGCTTGAAGGAGTCATGGGGCAGTAAGAGACAAGGATTTTAATGAGGTACATGCACCTAGGCAGAACTTGAGGCAGCTTCATTCCGCGCCTAGGCAGCCGCTAGGCTTGTGGCACGGTTTCACAAAGTGGCCGTGCCACCCGAGGGTCCGTCAATAATATCGGGTACGGGCCAAAGGAGAGTCCAGACTGAAGCAGAGGGAGTTTAGAACCGAACGGAACTGGCGGCAGCCAGGCTGAAACCGGTGGGGAAAGCGGTGGAAGGGGAAGACGAGGCTTGCCTATATGTTTGTACTCCATCAATGGTCGAACGCGGATCATTCCGTGCTCACGTGGCCATCGGCACGGTTCCGAATTTTGCCCTGCAAGTCCCCAAGTAAGACGCAGATAATCAGGAAGGATGGGTAAGAGGACCAGGACATGCGTCATCTGCAAGAGGACATTTCTGGTAAAGTCCAAGCAGAGTAGTGAATGCGGGGAGAACATCAATCAGAACTGACCGCGTGAGGCCACTGGCCTCTTCGCGACACACCGATTCGGGGTCTGTGATCTGCAGTAAAGAACACACCTTTTTCAACACATTCTGGGTGCAAGGAACCCTCGGTCTGCATCGGCATCGTATGCCCCCGAACCACGCACAACATTAATCACTCCGGGTCAGCCGGCTTCACTCCGGATCACTCTGGCTTCACTCCGGATTGCTTCGGCTTCACTGCGATCACCCACCGCGGCAGTTTGCGGGTCGTTTGTACAGTACAGTCGTGCATAATACTAGACAAGCAGTAGGCAACATTTCATTTTTTCAAATTTAACAGCTCACCCACTTGATTCGTTTCGTCTAAATTGGTTCAAATTGAGAGTTTTGTCGGGAATCGCCTTCGTTCACTCTCTCGATCGGGATACTTACGACTCAATATCTTTATAAGACCTTCTAACCCTCTCTCTGGGGATACCGCCGCCTGCTTCGCTGCCCCACGTTCCACCACCCTTGCCTAGTGTTAGATCGCCGCCTACCTTCTCGGTCCCCTTGCATTCTCTTGTTGTGCTAGTTTTTCACGATCAGCAACACCTTCGCCATGCATCCAGTCACTCACCTGTTTGGTGCGAGAACGTACCCACCCCGAGGTCATGACATTCTTGTTCCTAATTCTCGCGACCCGCCTTCCCCGGAGCCGCCGCCTTTCGTCCATGCCGGCAGTCTCCGCTCCCACTCCCTGGCGCACTGTGCCTAGCCCACGCCGTTCATATGTGCATTGACGCGTTGATTCGCGGTTACGATAAACGATGTGATTCGTAGTCTCAACGAGGTCACACAAGGGATTTACAAAAATAACACGGGGGGACTCGGAATCGAGTCAAATCGGAAGGTAGGCAGCGAGCAGCAAACTGAACTTTAACAACGTCAATTACAAGCCAGACTAAATTCTGCAAGGGCACGAATTATCCGTGCACCGCTAAGTGGATTCAATATGTCGACACTGGGATGCAGGCTGTGGGGCAACATTCCCCTGGCAGCGTCCCAGCCACGGTACCCGAAGGGCTATAAACTGTTTCAGCACCTCACATGTTGCCGAGCGAATAAAGGCCAACCAGACTGGAATCAGCGGACAATTAAAAATACCGCTGCACGGGACGCAGGTCGGGCAGCAAGCACCCGGCAGAGTTTCCGCAGTTTGGCCGAGGGGGCTACGGGGCGATCAATATGTATTCAGAAACAAGCAGAGTTTAAGCGGAGCTCACCAGAGCGTGGGAGGGCACACGATCTTGTAGCAGTCAATGCCTTCGGGAACAGCACCGACTGCTTTGGGCGCCAAAAGGACAGAGAGCAGGATAGTAAGGGAGGTAAATTTAGCGTGCATGTTGACTGGTGAGGTGGGTGACTGAACACCAGTGTCGTCTGAGTTCAGAATTTATATCTTTGCCAAAAGCCTTCGGAAATTCAATCGTTAGCCTACCTCAGGAACCCGCGCAGGGATTACGACATGTATACAATCGCGCTTAGCTGACGCCCGAAGAGTTGTGGCAAGCGATGAACGAACAGCGAGGATGGCCGAGACCCCACTCTTATGCGGGAGGCAAGAGGAGGTAGATACTTCGTTGATGGTACGCATCGCGCCCGCTGCCCTCCTTTGGCCAAACTCACGATATCGATCCCGCACTGTTATGGAACCATAAATAAAGTCGGCTCGTCGGCTACTGGCGCTCCCATAAACCATGAATGCGATTCCATATCGCTCGGTATTACGCTAGGATCCAAGTTTCGGACTGTTGGCTAGTTCCGTTGCTTTACGTTTCATTCCAAAATGACCACATACAGCTAGAGACTCTCGCAGCTAGCGCTGCGCAGTAAATATTGACAGGGCGGCACCTTGACTAGGGTCACGGTCAGGGTTTTTGGAGGGTAGCAACTTGAAGGAGGTGTTTCAGTGGGGCAGGTGCTAGAGTGTTTGCGTTCCGCGATGAACTTGAAACAAAGATATACTCTGGCTGGATAGGGACAAGGTCAGAAGGACATCATCGTCACAAGCAGTGAAGCAACGGATGGTGGATGAAGAGACGGGGCTTGCCTATATTTGTGCCCCAATAATGATCGAACGTAGACCATAGTCTGAGCATTGCACGGTATAGAGGTAGAGAGCTTCAGGCGGCATAAGTCGTCGATCGAGACACGAAGTAAGTAGGTTTACGCAACGGCTACTTAATTAAGGCAAAAGTCAAGGAGCTGCCGACCACTATTCCACATCTTCATGTAGTCACCGTGCCTTCATGACTGTGCATAAGGAAGCCGCAAACTGCCGCAGTGGCCGTAAATGAAGCCGAAGCAATCGAGAGGGAAACCAGGTGATCCGGGGGTGAAGCCGGAGCGACCCGGAGTGATCGCGCTTCGGGATCATACGATGCCGATGCAGGCTGTGCGCTGGGGCCGCTCTGAAACATTCGTTTTCTTCGTCGAAGATCGCAAAATCTGAATTGCGGGATCGAGCAGAGGCCAATGGCCTCGTGCGGTCCGTTGGAATTGATGTTCTCCCCATAATCGCTTGGATTTTTTATTACCAGAACCTTTGCAGCCGACCTGTTCCTAGCCTCGTTTTCCGCATTCTTCTTAATTCTCCGCATCCTCCTTTGGGACTCGCGCGCAGAATCCGGAACCACCTGGCTAACCACTCTAAAAAAGACACGCCACAGGATAGCAGATATATAGGGGCATCATCCGATCGCTCGGCAGGTATTGCCGAGCTGATGTGAGTAAAACTCATAACGTCAGCCTTTCTCGCCTCCCACACCCGCCACCCCCGCCCTCGTTCCCAGCATCCCCCGCGCTACCACCTCGCTGCGGTTGCCGCACAAGTGCCGACTGCCGGACGCCTCATGACTTCATCGCCCGCTCGCCGCTCCTGCCCACCCCACGTCCTGCAGCGCCGCCCTATTTGCCAGCTTTCTCGGTTTCCTCAAGTCCCGGAGCCCGCATCGAGCATGGAGGTTGCGTACCCAATCCAAGCGCGCTGCTGACGTGACGCGGACATCACTCTCGCCGCCGCCGCAATCCCTTCCACCAGACGTCCCTGCTCTCAATCCCTGCGGCCCGCCTTCCAGCAGCCTTCACCTACGGCAGTGTAGCGCTCGTTTTCCGTCTCCTTGTGCACATTGTTCTGTCACCCCGGGCCGCATCTCGAAGGAACTACGTGGAATAGTATACAAACCGCAACGATGTGGAATACATGGTGCGTATTAAGTATTTCAATCGCGTCTCACTCCCCGCGCCGCTCCTCACTCTTCCCACCACCTTCCTCCCTATCTCCCTTCGTTCACTTATGTTCACAACGCTGTGGACGGTATTGAAATCCGGGATGACTTAAAATGTCGTTCTCACGCCGTCCTTTCCCTTTCCCCTCCGCGCCTTGCTGCCGCAGCCGAGCACGGCCCGTCAGTTGGGCCGTCACTCGACCCTCGACGCCGCTCGTCTCCCAGCTCCTTAACCACGGCGAGCGTTCTCTGCCCGATTCCGTGAATGTGTTCCCTTCCCTCGCCTTCCCTCCCCATTTCCTTCTCCTCGCATGAAGGGAATCCAATGCAGGTGATTCACCCGCGGCCCCGTTCCCTGTCGAGCGCGGATCTGTGTGTCCTAGCACCGAATCCCTTTTCGTTGTCCTCGATGACTCCGACTCCTCATTACCCTCTCAGTCGCACAACCGGTGTCAGGGTATCAATGGTATCCGTCCGCGCCGAGTTCGATACCGTTGGCGTGTCTCTGTTGCGCGTCGCTAGCACCGTGCTTCATGTGTCTTCTTGCTCCGCTTACCGGTGATCACGGTTGCAATAAAAGCTACGGTGGGATTTGGATGAAGTTGAGTCGCGTTAGGATTCGGAAGGAAACTTTGACAAAGTCAATTACAAGCTAGACTAGAGTGCGAAAGGGCACGAATTCTCCGCGGACCGGTAAGCGGACTCAGTATGTCGACACTGGGATGCAGCTTATGGGGCAACATTCCCCTGGCAGCGTCCCAACCACGGTACCCGAAGGGCTATCAGGTGTGTCAGCACCTCACGCGTTGCGGAGCGAATGAGGACCAACCAGACTGGGACTATATCGGGACAAAAACCGGGGCACTTGACGCAGGTCGGGCAGCAAGCACCCGGCAGAGTTACCGCATGTTGGCCGGGGGGGCTAGGAGGCGGTTAATATGTTCAGGGACAAGAAGAGGGTATGCGGTTCTTACCAGTGCGTGGGAGGACACACGATCTTGGGGCAGGCGATGGGCTCGGGAACGGCGCCGACTGCTTGGGATGCCAAAAGCACGGAGAGCAGGACAGTAAGGGAGGTGAATTTAGCGTGCATGTTGACTGTTGAGGTGGGTGACTGAACTAAAGTATAGTCCTATGTTCATAATTTATACCCTTGCGAAAGGCGAGCAAGATCTCAATCGTTACCCTGGTCCATGGACCTCAACTCAGGAACCCGCGCAGGCATTACGGAATGTATAGAATCGCCTTTAGCTGTCCCGCCCGAAGAATTGTGGCAAGCTAGGAATGAATAGCTTGCCTGACTGGGATTGCCAGGACCTAACTTTGGTGCGGGAGACAAGAGGAGGTAAGTGAATCGTTGATGGTACGCATCGCAAATGTAGTCCTTCAAAGTTTATGATAACAATTCCGCACTGTTACAGAACCATAAACCAAGTCGGCTTAGCCTTTGTCAAATACTGGCCCTGAGGGAAACCGTGAATGCCATTCCACATTGGTTGGTATTGCGTTATAATCCAGTCTCGGACTGTTGCATAGTTCCGTCCCTTGATCATGACATTTCATTCAAAATGGCCACATACGGCTAGAGTCTCGCGGCACAGCAAATGGTGTACAGCGGCAAATATTTAGATGAAATGCAGTGACAAGTATCCAGGGTCAGGTTTTTTGGAGGTGAATATTTGGGGGTAGGTGCCAGAATTTTTATCTTCCGCGATGAAACAAAGATGTGCTCCGGGTATGGTTGGATATGTAGTGACAAGGTTAGAAAGAAGGACACAAGCAGCGCCCAACCATTGAATCACAGAGGCGCCGGAGACCAGCGGCAGTCCGGCGGATGCTGCCAGATGTGCTCCCCCGTTGGAATCGACCACATCGCGACGGATGCGGCCTGGCTCGGGAGTTTGTAATATGTTCACCGATTCAGACTTGGTTATCTTATCGGCTCCAGCCTTCATGCGGAACGGCTCTCTCACCCGTTCGGAATTTTGGTGGGCTTTACAGCCCAGACATCAGGAAACACATTATTTCTTGGTAGGATAGCCAACATTCGGAAGCACAGGTAGCTCCGGTAGCGTGGCTGCAAGAACTCAGTAGCACTGGTAGCGCCCGGTTGCCAAAGGGCTGTCAATCAGTAGCGCCCAGTTGCGAGCAGATCCGGATCAGTAGAAGCCGATAGAACGGTCCGCAACAGATATTGTTTTAGTGGTCATTTGGCAATGGCTGAGCCCATACAGGAGTATATTAGATCGTCAGAGACGACTTGAACTCAACTTGTGAACCTATCACCAAGTAGAGATTTTCCGAACTCAACTTGTGAACCTATCACCAAGTAGAGATTTTCCGAAATTTCACAAAGTCATTTCAAAGTCCGCTCGCACGCGCGATTGCGTGATGTTCGTATCAAATTTGATCGCAGCGCTGGCACTTTCTCTTCCTTTCCCCCATCTCCCCCCATCTCCCTCCACCGTTTCTCCCTCTTCAACACCCCTCTTTCCCTCTTAAAGTCATCCACCACTCCCACAAGTCATACTCCTCTGATTTCAAGTCTTTCCGCCGCTGACTGGCCCCAAATCCAATGTCGCCCATTACCCGCCTTCGCACAGGACGATTCAAGGATTATTGGCGCTTGGTGCACCAACTAAGGCCTCATCGTGCATGCACTTCCTCTTCCCTCCCCCCTTTCCCCTTTCTGCTACCAGCAACCACCGTGTAACCGCCACGCCGCCGTGTTCTTCATCCTACTTTTTTCATTGACGCCTCAAGATCAAGTGGCCCTTCTTCCTTGAATTTCCTCAACATCTCCTTCCATATCCCAGTGATTCAAGTCTTCAAACCAATAGGTCCAAGCGACGCATCCTCAACACCCAAAGCCTTGGTCTAATTAATTCAAGTCCTCAACTAGCACTGTGCCCTCCGGCGACACATCCTCAATATTAACCCTTGTTGAGCTCCAGTCGTAGCCCTTTCATTGCGCTGTTGTTGTTATCTGAAATCAGAAGATCGACGCGTGTTTACTGACTGACATCGGTCGGGATTACCGGTGAGTCGTCTGTTCACCCAACTGGTATTTCTTTTCCAATCTCATGTTAACCCTCAGCTTTCCCCCGCTGCTGGGCACATCGACATGTAAATACATTCTGATGTCCTACCTTCCTACCTTATGTACTTCGATCCGTGAATACATTGTTTTATTCTGTTCCTTTTGTGCGCAATAATTTCAAATTGCGCCGCAATTTGACAAACTACTGCCTGATACTACCACTACCAGACTGCTACTGGGCTGCTACCAAGCATTCCTGCCAATGCTACCAGCTGCTACTGAGCTATGGCAGGCCGCTACTGAGGGCAACCCACGGGGGGACTTGCCTACCCGGCTTTTCAAGATACTGGGGCTACCGAGTGCAACCTAGTAAAGTCAGTTGTTCCTGATGGACTCGGACCGCGGCCATCACTCGCCTTGGCTCTTGCCACCACAGTCCATTCAAGCTGCGCCGCCCCTACCGCCATAGTATTGAAACTTCTACTGACCCATCGGCGTTTGAGGGCTCGTCACCCCAACATCACAAGTTATTAAGAACAATATATCTGCAGAGGTATGGACTCAGGTACTATGTGCCGCTGCTGTTCTTCGAGTCAAAGCCCGGGACATTACTGCCAGCGTTGACAGACTGATAAGTCGGAGGGGCTGCATCGTAGCCCGTCGTCCGTCCGGCTGCAAGAAAAATCCGCACTCAGTCAATTGCAACGTAACTTCTACTTCAAGACATACTTGGTTGGTCCTGAATCGGGGTGGTTGCGGAATTATTTGTGCCCCACAATCGGCGATACACCTCATCGATCTCTGCCTGTCCCTGACGCGCAACGTTGTGGTGCTTCTGCTCGCCATTGTTTTCGAGGTCATCGAAGGCGCCGAGCATGGTTCCGCGGATGGTTTCTCCGAGTCCTGTACGCGTGCGTCCAGTAGTTAGGCAGAAAGCGTGAGGAGAGCAGGAGGATTTTCACCATGCACTAGTTGAAAGACACTCCTGCAATCATTTGAATTAGTGTTCCGCTCTACAGATTACTAGTGAATGCGCACTGAATCGTGCTCGGGGCACTAGATGAACTACCACTTGGCCTGGTTGAATGGTTCACATTGGGAGGAGGCGACGAGGAGAGAAGCCTGGTACTCTCGTTTGTAGATGGCTGCGTCATGAGAGCGAGAGCCAAGCCGCACTCGTAGAGACTAGGATTAGTGAGAGTTCTTGACCGCGCCAGTTTGCAAACGGGTGCTGCCTGAGTTGAGGACACCAGCGGGCGCCGATTTTGCGATGGTGGTGGGAAGAAAGAAGGAGAAATCGTGGCGGTGTTCGGATCAGATGATCCGTTTTCCTTCTCTTCCCTAACCGCACCCTGCCCGCACCTCGGCCGCACCGACCACACCTCCCTCCTAATTCGGCATCCAGCTCGCCCTTCCCGCGCCCTAAACTCCCCACGGCCCACCGTCTCCTGCCCTCCGAACGTCGCCGTCACACGCCGACATCAAGACGACCCTGACGACGCCAATCCTCCCCAAGCTGCCTGGCCTGCCTGTCCCTCCCGTTGCCGTCTCTGGCAGTCTCCGACCTGGACCCAGTACCCACCACGTCCCCGCCACCAATCTTCTGACGGTATCGACGCCCGCAGTCACTGTTATCCCTGCCGCCGCCCAGCCGCCGCCACTTCTGCCCGTTGCGCCCACCGGCGCCCATCCCTTTCGCGAATCCCGTGGACCCAACGCCCTTTCCCACCGTAGCGCCCACTTGAATCGCCAAGAACGCGCTGCCGCGAAGCATACTAGATTCTTATGGAATAGTATGGAAATTGATTTCGTAGTATGGTGCGTACCTACATCTCAACTGTGCTCCCATGCGATTTTCTCCCTCTACTCAATCCTTCCCACCTTTCTCCCCATCTTCAAGTTCCTCCACCGCCAACCCCTCGCATTTTCTCGCGGAACGATATCAATTCCACGACAATTTCAATATAGTCCTTTCCCCCTTCCCTGCGCGCTGCTGCCGCAGTCGAGCACGGTCCGTGGTTCGTCATTTGACGTGTCCACCGCGTGCTCGTATGCATGTCGTCGCGGCGTCGGGCGAAACTCAAATCAACGCGCAACTCCAAAGATATCCAATACTACGAGGGGTGCTGAAGGCCATCCTGGCCATGGGCTATACTGTGGTGCGTGTGATTGACCATTGCTCCCGAATCGCGCGCGCGCCACATCTGGGACGTGCCGTCTATTTCGCAAACCTCTGGGCTGATGATTTTCTGCGAAATAGGTCTCTTCGTCAAATATATGTGGTACGCGACGCTCTCCTAAGATTGACAATATACTCAGAAACTCCGGATCTCAGCAAGTACTACTCCTAATTGGTGAATCTCGCTTCTTCTTCAACGATCCTCCCCGACACTCGCATCGCCCCGCATACCTCGAAGCTTCGGCATAATTGCGAGCCGTGTCGTTGACGCTTCACGCTAGATCCCACGGACACCGACCGCCTCCAGCTCCGTGCGCCGCCTGCCTGCCCGAGCCACGGAATAAGTGTCTATGGGGCTTCGGGAAGGAACAGCATGAGATTTGGCGGAACGACGGCGGTCGGTGAGTGGTGTACCAATTTTCCCCAGCTTTTCCCCGCCGTATCTGCTTCCTCTGCGTACCACCCAACCATGCAGGCATCCGTCCCTGTCTCCTATACCCCAACTCTCTTGGCCAAGGTGGAGACACTGGTAGACGTCGTCTTCCGATGGCTGGTGTGTGTGAAAGGGGGAGTAGAGCGCTAGGTGCATGTAGGTGCGCAGAATGGCATTGCCAACAACGGAATCAATAGCAGCCCACATCTGGAAAAAACTGACTGACTATAACGACCGACATAGCTACTATAGCACCTGTATTCCTGTCGACAACCCCCCCTTATATAGGTCACTGTAGCTCACGGCCAAAAAAATGTAGGACTCTGTAGCTTTGGTGGAAGATCTGTAGTAATATATAGAACGACATTGCACTCACCACTTTCTACGTAAACCCATATCTTCATATCACTGTAGACTATATATTGAGATGTAGCACTCCATAATATGCGCAGCAACAGATAGAATATCAAAATAAATATCATTCGGCAATATATTAACGGGCAGTACATTAAATGGAATCATCAGCGTCACTGTGCTCGCCGTCGGTCTCAGTATTGGAGTCCTCCTCCCACTCCTTGAGTGCGGCATTGAGAAGATCCTTGGGCAGGACAGCCGTAGAGACCTCCGTGATGGGCTGGGCCCCCGAATGGAAGCTGAAAGGTTGCATCAGCGACAGGTCGATAGAAGATTTGAAGCAAGAAAAACATACCGTGCGACGTTGTGCATGCGAACGAGGATACTGTACCCTTTTGTATGGGTGAAACGTAACGCGTAACGCAGCCCCCGTTTCGTTTCCGAGGTAACGCGTAACCCGGGGGTCGTTTCTACAAAATTTTGTGTTACATGCTAATTTTTTGCTCAAACTCTGCCAAAAACACGAAAAAATTGAGGTTTGTTTCTCATGTAACACATAACTCACCAGTCGTTTCTGGTTTCAACCTCGCGGTTTCAGTCACACCTTGAAAGTGGTTTCACCCATACAAAAGGGTACAGTAGTATGAAGGAGCTTGTACTTGGCTGTGTGCTCCTCAAACTCTTTCACTGCGCGTAGGTGGGTTCGGTAGACACTCCGGTAGTCGTTGGCGGTAAACGGGACATTGGTCCGGATTCCCGTCAGGTACTCGTCGATAGTGTTCTCAATCTGCAAACACGTCAGGAGGGAACAGAAGGACAAAGAAGGTGAGTAGGACACATACAACGGTGAGGAGACCGGCCAACCCTTCACGGGTGAATGGGTTGAAGAGGTCGGGTGACGTGGGGCCCTCGTCGCGACGATTGGCAAACCAGATAGCATTACACGCTTTTTGGAGAATTGGGTGCCTGAACAAACCCTTCTTGGCCTTGATGTCCTGCGGAGCGTTCAGTATATGCAGGCAACGAACAGCGAATAGATTACCTTCATGGTGAGGAGGGCGTCGTCCTTCAGGTCCTCGGCAAGCTTGCGATTAAAGGCGATGGTCTTCTTGTCGTTCCCGCTGCGGAAGCCGTACATCGTCTCCGTCAGAGGTCGGGTCTTGGTCTTCACTTCGCCACACATTTGGGGTCCGCGACACGCAATCTAGATGTGGTTAGTGATAGACATGGGTTAATAAAACAAAGGACGCACCAGCTTATAAATCGTGGGTGTTAACGATAGTTGTTCCCCAAACTCGACGCAGGCATCGGCCCAAGCGCGGTCGATGAGCTCTCTGTCGGTAGTGGGCTCGGGGTAAATGCCCGTGGTGTTGATGTAGGCCCGATAACGGCAGATGGCGAAGCCGATGTACTCCTTGGAAACTTCATCCAGGTCTTTTGCCCTAGGACGACCGCCAGAGGTCCGAGTTTTGACAGTTGGGTTGGGCGCATGTCGTCTGAGTCCATTGAGGATAATCGATGGTGCTTCTCCCCAGCGGCAGGGGAGCGCGAGCGTGAGCGCGGGGCGGTTGACTGGCGATGAGCCTTGGGGATGTGTGAGTGCGCGGAGCGGAGGTGAAGAGTCACATGATCGGGGACGATCCCTCCATTGATATTGCGGAGCTATCTCAAAGGTGAGAGGACGTCGAGATGCTTTCAAGCAGCACGCACCGGTTCACGGACATCCTCACGCGCAGGGGAAGGACTCATCCCACGGAACGTCTGGTGAGGCGCAGGGGCATGGTGAGCATGCCTATCGTCCCGATGATTGCTGATGCTGGCAGTGGCGTCTCAATCCGAAGGCGCCTTTGAAATGTGCCAGTCGGCGCTGGGGAATTGGGGAGCAGGAGGGACACGGTTGTCGCGCTGAGCAAGATTTTTGGTCGCCGTAGGCCGGGTGGTGGTGACCGTGCGCGATGTAAACTAAAAAGTCGACAGAGTCCGGAAAAGGAAATACTGACCACGTCATCCTGGATTGGCCCTCGAGTATCCTGCTCGACGATGCCCGCCTTCTTTTTGGCGGCCTTCTTGACTTTGAGGGCCTTCTGCTGCTTGCGAACCTTGGCCGCTTGCTGCTCCTCGACTGGCCCATTTCAATGAGATGAGTTAATGAGCAGAGGTACGGCTAACTTACAATTCTGAGCCTGTTTTTCACTGGGACGGCGAGCACGACCACGGGTGGGGGGGTCCTCGTCCTCGTCATCCTCGCTGTTATCTTTGTCCTCCTCGTCGTCCGCGTTTTCGTCCTGGAAGAGGTCCTGGGCCACTGGGGCGTAGTAGTCATGGTCCTCATCATCTAACAATATTGAGTCGGTTTTCAGGGAAGAAGAAATGAAGATAAGCACGTACCATGGTCATCTGCACTATCTTCGTAGTCATCCTGGGCCTGAGGCTGACGCGCTGGGTAACACAATAAGGGCATGGTCAAGGAGAGAGTGTCGGTGACGGCTTACCTTTGGTCCTGGCATTGCCGGCGGTGGTGCGCGCTCGATCAGTATCTTCGAGATCATCTTCAACCGAAGCTTGACGCGCTGGATAGTGAGGTAAAGATATAGTGAAGGAGAGTGTCGGTGACAGCTTACCTTGACTCTTGGCATTGCCAGCGGCGGCGGCGGTGCGTGCTCGGACTGAGCCTGAGGTAGAGGCGGCGGTGTGCGCTCGACTCGAGCCCGACGCCGAGGCTGTAGAACGGAGGGTGGATTGGTTGGCCATTGGAGATGACGGTAAGAGCTGGTGCTGGTGGATTGTGCTAAAGCTGTGTGAGCGAGTGCAAAATGTGGGGGGTGAGCAAAAGCTAACTCACGACTGGCTCTTTATATACTCTGGCGGCACATCGCGTCTGTGTGGCCATAGTTGGCCTTGGATGGTGGTGTTTGTTGAGAGGAAAGACGCGTTGTTGGTCAACCAACTACAAGTCACGGGATTCGGCAGAGCGCATGTTTGTGCGCGATCGGCGGCACTGAAACACGTGTCAATTTTGGGGGTCTACGGCAAAAAGAGACTGCGCACCGGATATTCCCCCTACCTCAATGGCCATTCATCGTTGCCCATACTGTGCCAAAACGTTGTCCACCCGTGCCGGCATCAGCCACCACATATCTAAAGCTCGTGCATGCCATCAGAAATGGGAAGAAAGCCTCGCCAACTCCTTTACCGTGGAGCAGGAAGAAGCTGAGCCCCCGCACGAGGATGGTGCACAAACACCGGTTCCCTCTGGCACGGACACAGACGATGATGACCCTATGCATGCTGCGGACGATTTTGTTTACCCAGAGCGGCAGGAGACCCCTGAGCCGCCGCAGCTGATCCGACCTTCGCGACGGGCTACAGTTGAAGAGGTCGAGGAGGAGGACGACCCAGAAAATTTTGGGCGCTTTGTGGAGCCGTTTGAGAACGAGAAGGAGGGGCACGCACCTGCGGGAACACCTCTGGGAAGGGGTGAGACACTGTTTGAGTGCATGTATGCGGACCAGAAGGCGGAAAACGGCACCGACTTTGGACCATTCCGTGACGAAGAAGAGTGGGACCTTGCCCGTTGGCTCATGAAGAACGTGAATCAGACGGGGACGGATGAGTATCTAAAGCTACCAATCGTGAGTCCGCTTATTCTCGAGGTCGGAACAAAATGCTCACCTTCAGCGGTGATAGGGCGTGTAACCAAACACGCATGAAAACTACCAAGTTTTCTTCAATTATCGACCTATACTAAGGCGAAGTGAGACTAGAACTGAGGGAATACGTTCTCCTCGGAACGGTATTCTACACCGCTCACAGTCAAAAGCCGGCAATTAATAAGTACTTTGAAGTCCAACCGAGAGCCTTAACGGGTGGCTTGGTTCAGCTTCACGGTCTACCGCTGGGCTCTGAGAGTTGGCTTACTGCCAGACTCCTAGAGTACTGAGGTGAACAAGAGGAACTACAACAGTCTTGGTGGCAGAGCGCTACTAGCGGTAGCCTCATTAAGATACGGGTTTTGAACCACCAACCCTACCTTAGGGTTAGGATGCGGACCGAACGGTTGGACCTATAACTCGAAAGGAGCAACATCAGAGACTTGATACAAATCTCCCCAACGGTAAGACCAAAGGGAGTTAGAGAATGATACGGCCAACCGCTGGACGAGTTTTACTCGGCCAGCCGTTGGCCTCGACAAAGAGCCTACAACGGTTGGACGCTCCAACGGCTGGAACCTCCAACGGCTGGAGTTTGACTTGGATGGTACTAACCGGAGCATTGGCCGCCGGTTGGGTTCCTGACAACTGATCCAACGGCTAGACATTGGTGGCTGTGCAGCCCAACGGTAACGATCCTACCCACGGTTGGAACTCAGAAGAACCTCCAACGGTTGGAACCATCGGACGGTTGGATTACATTGGGACAAGATACAAGATAATAAGACTCTACGGGAAAAGCCTCCAACGGCTGGCTTACCTTCAGCGGTAGCAGCTGTAGCATCAATGGCTGAGCTAACCGTTGACGGGAAATCACCGCGCGACTAACCGTTGGCAACCGGAACTACGGAAGGCTAAATGGCTGGAGATCAAACCGGAGATAAAACTCTTGAGAGTGGTCTACCGCTGCCTCAATAGTGGTGGTAAGCCGTTCAATAAGAGGTCTTCACAAGATAAGAGAAAGGTATATGGGATAGTGGCCTACGGGAGGGACTCCTAGCGGCCAGCAGTTGAACAAACTCCTCGAGTAGCCGCTAGCCGTCAGGACTTCTCGGCCCAGGTCACGGTAAAAGATATCACGGACCAGCGGTACGCGGTCAAAACTGCCCGCGGTTGGGAATGCTCTAACCGCCATTGGACCGCTAAACCGTCAGCCCACATGGAACCATCAATGACGACTTATCACGCCATTCTGACTCAGCTCTCATTATCTCCATCTTGCTCCCTCAGTTTGTATAAATATCACATAGTTTCACCAAATGTACCTCAGTAGACTACCCCCCCCATTTTGGAGGAATATAGTGCACTCAGAAAGAGATAGGAAAAGATTTAAGAAACTGCAATTAAGATTGGATTCGAGGCGTGTACGTCCCGCGAGCACCGCCGTTTAAGACCATCATAAGTGCAGGAGCCTAGCCAGTCCCACTGCCCGTTGGAAACTCCGTCGTTCCGCAGTGTTAGCCGTAGATCGAGCTTTGCTCTTTACCACCGTCATTGAGCTTCGCTCTGACAATAATCCTGCTAGGGAATAAAGGATAACCTCGACCTTTCGGTCTAACGGTTGACTATTCTGTGGCCGGAGTACTCACCGTAGCGTTGCACGGTCTACTTCTGGAACTATACTCAGACGAGTTGCCTATAAGTTGAAGCTCGAATCCCAACGGGAACAACTTCCGTGAGATACCACTGCCTTACCGTGAAAGCAAAGCCAACCGCTGCCCTTACCGCTGCGAACCTACTGTCTTGAAGGGTGATACGTACCCTACTTCCCCGAACACACACACACAGGAGTATTGAGATTGGAGTTAGTGATTTGATTAGATTTTGGAGTTAGAGTGTTGGTTTGAGTTATACTCGCTACGCTCGTTAGTGCTTCATATCTGGTGATTTCACGGCTGCACCCCAGTGCACCGTTTCAGCAGCAGAACAAGAAAGCAAACCTTTCTTTCCACAACAACCGCACGTTCCTCAAGAAGGGGGACCAGCTGCCCACGGGGCCGGACTGGACGTGCAAGATTGTTACCGCGGCCGGGAATCGAGTCGATGAAAACGATGAGCTGATGTCCGAGGACTTGGAGCTGTGGATGCGGGATCCTGTCGAGTGTATAAAAGAATTATTGAGCAATCCAGTCTTTCGCGAGCACATGGCCTACGCACTCGAACGTGTTTACGGAACGAAAGAGGGACGTGAAGGGAGTCGTATCGTCGATGAGATGTGGACGGCAGAGTGGTGGTGGAAGCTGCAGGTACAATCAACCTTGAGCGTCACGAGCAGGAACTAAGATTAATATAGGAACTCTTACCTCCCGGCGCGTGTATTAGCGGGATAATCGTGTCTTCGGACAAGACAAAACTATCACAGTTTTCCGGGGACAAGACGGCGTGGCCGGTATACTTGACTATCGGGAATATCTTGAAAGAGATACGTCGTCAGCCATCGGCGCATGCAACAGTATTAATTGGCTACTTGCTGGTCTCAAAACTCACCTGCTTTACCGACGACACGTGTTCCCTCGCTGGCTATCGCCTCTTCCACAAGTGCATGTCCCTTCTTCTCGAGCCACTTGTCGCTGCAGGGAAGGAGGGCGTGGACATGGTGTGCTCAGATGGCTTCATTCGCCGTGTCTTTCCAATTCTTGCTGCGTATGTGGCGGACTGCCCTGAGCAGTGCCTAGTTGCTTGCGTCAAGGAGAATAGGTGTCCATGTTGCCGCGTAGGTCCCAAACAACGTGGGGATAACCTTGTGCATACGCTGTGGCGAGACGAGAAAGACACATTAGCCGAGCTCGCCAAGCACCAAAACCGTAAACCCTCGCCATTATTCGAGGACGACGGCATCCGCCCCGTATACAAGCCCTTCTGGGCTGACCTTCCCCACACCAACATCTTCTCCTGCTTCACGCCGGACATCTTGCACCAGTTACACAAGGGCGTCTTCAAGGACCATTTTGGACGCACGGTTCAAGGCCATGAACGCGTTTGCGGGGCTACGGCATTTCAAGAAGGGAATTTCGACTGTCTCGCAGTGGACGGGAGCAGAGCACAAGGAGATGCAGCGCGTCTTCCTCGGTGTGCTGGCCGGTGCCGTTAGCGCGAAAGTTCTCACAGTCGTGAAGTCATTGATTGACTTTATTTATTACGCCCAACTGCAGTCCCATAGCACGAAGACTCTCGACGCCCTTCAAGCGGCCTTGGATACATTCCACACCAACAAGCAGGTCATCCTTGACCTCGAAATCCGAGAGCACTTCAATATACCTAAATTCCATTCCCTCCAGCACTATGTTGACGTGATCCTCCACCGACGGGTACAACACCGAGTCCCCGGAGCGGCTACACATAGATTTTGCAAAGAAGGCATACCGGGCGAGTAACCGTCGGGACTACACCGAGCAAATGGCACTTTGGCTGCAACGCCAAGAGGCAATTGCCCTTCGCGTGTCGTATATTCAGTGGCGGAAGAATCAAGACCTCAGCGCCGATGCCGATTCCAGCGACGAGTCCGATAACGAGGATGAGCCCCAGTCTGCTGTTGCCCGCGTTGTCGTTCGCCTCCCTTCCACCAACCTTCCCGCCGTCTCCTACAAAATCGCAAAATTCCCCGCTATTGAGAATGTCGCTGTGGGCCATATCCAGACCGCCTATGGTGCTATCAACATTATCCCCGCTCTCACCAACTTCCTTGAACTTTACTTCAAGCCTTCACCCGTCAAACCTGGACATTATGCGAGCGCGACGCGACATAACGAGCTGTCAAGTCGTTGCTCGAGTCAAGTGAAACATCACCCAAGCCAATGGAAGTATCCACTTGGAATGGATCCTGAGTTTGAACGAACCTCGTCGCAACCGTGAGAAGCCTTTCTTCGAATCGTGAGCCTAGTTCCTCGTACATATCCTTCAACGGATCATCGATACCACTTAGTTCAACCGTGGGAATTTTATCCGTAGGGGGACTGTCCTGAAATGGAACTCGACGGCGCAAACGAGAAATAGGATCCACGTTTGAGTGGACTCGTCCAGCACGATGGACTATCTTCAGATTTGGATAGGCCGAGAACACAGTGCCCCAGGTAAGCAACCTTCGATTGACATTCTGAAAGGTTCGACTCCAGGTAAGTGCGGCATGATCTGTAATTCCAATAACGGTTTCACCCTCAAGGAATGGTTGAAACTTGATTAATGCCTCCTTCAACGCAAGGGCTTCACGCTCAGTTGGAGAGTAATTGCGCTCGGGAGACTTCAAGACTCGAGACCAGTAACAGATCACACGTTCAATGTGTACGGTGGTATCATCAAACTCTACGGCCCATTCGCCCGGTGTAGGAACATCATCAACGCCTTTGACTGCAGTAACGAGAACAGGAATGGGTTCTTTGTTCTTGTAGGCTCTTTCCAGCCGCTCATAAACTCTGGTGCCTCGAAGGTCCCGAGTTTTAATTGGCTGAACCTGTTGCAGAATACCAGCCAGGCCATAATCACACGCATCGGTATAAACTCGGTACGGTCTCCCTGCCATCGCATACCCGCGAACTGGAGCATTGGTCAATACTTGTTTGCAAAGATCAAATGCCTCCTGATGCAGCTCAGTCCACTCCTATCTATTCTCCTTCTTCAATAACTGGAAGAACGGAAGAGCAATCCAAGAGTAGAACGGTATATACATGGAAAAGTACACCATCATCCCGAGTAACTGTTGCAGTTCGTGGACATTTCGCGGCTCACTCAGTTGCAGTATTGCGTCGACCTTTTCCTTATGAGTAGAGAGACCAAGACGAGAGACCTTTTGACCCAGTAACAGGAGGGATTGGTAGGCGAAGTGGCATTTTCCGGGAGACAGTGTAATGTTTGCAGCAGAAATTGCAGAGAATACTTGATCGAGGTGCTGAATATGGTCTTCAAACGTAAGAGAGAACACCACAATATCATCAATGTATACTAGTGCGAATATCCACAGAAAGGGTGCCAGAACATTATGCATAACCCTCTGGAATACACTCGGACCATTTCGATAGCCAAACGGCATTCGGCGGAATTGCCATAGTCCGCGATGTGTTCTAAAGGCCAATTTCTCTGCAGATGAATCGGACATGGTGAGCTGAGTGAAACCAGAGAGAGCATCCAGAGTAGTGAGCCACTGAGAACCAGATAATGCTTGCAGGATATCATCTTGCCGGGGAAGAGGAAATTCTTCGGGCACCACCATTTCATTTAATTTCCGCAGGTCAATCACCATTCGGGGCTTACCATTGCGATATACAATGAAGACAGGTGCTGCCCAGGGACTTTTAGACGGCTCAATAACACCCAGTTGAATCCAAGAATCCATCTGTTTGTCGATGACTTCCCGGTTAGCTGGTGATACGGGGAATGGCGGCAATGAAACTGGTTCAGAACCTGGCTTCATCGGAATTTCAACCTTCCCATCATAATTACCAAGACGCCCGTGGACCCCGAATGCAAGTTTGTTGCGCAAAATCATAGCTTCCAGTTCTTGGCGCTGTTCAAGAGTAAGATCGGGGGAAATGTCGACTTCCGTCAAAAGTTTATTCCCAGGAACTGACTCTTCAGGCACCTCAGAAGTCTTAGGCCCACCTTCAACAGGATCTTCAGCCAGTGGATCATTTTCCTCAGTCGCATTCCGTTGAGCTTTTGAAGAGATCTCAGTAACCGACCGAACGACACGAGTTCCAGAATTATCAGTACAGGGCTCATGTTGATAAATCAGAGAGCTAGGACTTTCATCTTGGAGAGATTCCACCAGAGTTGTTGAATATCCTTCAGTTTGAGCAAAGCCAGATACCAAGAGCTCGTCGTCACAAGGGGGGTCCTTGACAGCAGGACCGGATCGCGGAGTGGATCGGTAACATCATTCGGATCAGAAGCGGCCGGGTGAGCCCGTGCCTTTCTGGCCGTTGTGATTTTCTCATCAGAGGTCAATTTCTCGACAACCAGACTCCGCATTAATGCTGCATGAGCATGAATCTGAGTCTGTTTCTCTTTAGAGTACTTATCCTTCTGTCTAACCAGCCCTTAGGACTTCTTGCTGTACCCAGAACCTGTCCTGCCGCAATTGTCACCGGTGATTGAGAGAAGTTCGCAACGCGCAAAACTGGTTTATCCTTCGAAATGAGCATGTCTGGAGATCCATAAAACTCTTCTTCATTGCCATTGGTGTGGAAACCACGCTCCACAAATGCTGAGCTTTGCCCTTTAGGAAAGTAAAGTTCAACAGGTATGGCAACACTGGTTTCCGCCGGAATAACAACTCGAATTTTTGATCGCACCTCACGATTAACACGTTGAAGGCGAGCTCGCTTCTTGAGCTTCTGGCTCTTGCGATGAATTTGAGCCTTGGATCCGTGCTGTTCCAACCCAGGGAGAACTCTAACTTTAAAGGTGTGTCCTTCATCATCAATCAATGATTGAGATGTTGAGGCTTGAACCTTAAGCTCGCGTCCTGCGTCCCCAAATGTCAGGTAGGAGTCTCCTTCTTGTCTCACAACCGAGATCGAATATTGGTCAGAGAAATCATTACCCAGGATGAATGGGGTTGTCATTCCCTTTACAACATACGCTTCTACAGTCAATTTAACCGGGCCATCTTCGGTGTGGAAGAATAAATCTAAGGTAACATACCCAGAGATAACAGATTCCCCGGTCACCTGAATGAGATTTATGCGTTGCCCAGCTTTGGTTCGAGGAACATGTGAGAGGCTTGCAAGTGCTTTCTCTGAAATCAAGGTAATATCGGACCCAGTGTCAACAATAACCAGGATGGGATCGGTATCTAAGCCTCCCACTGTTGCTGTTGCTTCCGTTGCCTTTGCGCCAAGGAAAGAGCATCCAGGAGGTCTAGCCATGTATTTTCGAAGCTCAAGAATGGGTTTAGATCCGGAGGAGTGCCTGACATGATAATTGAGTGAATCAATTTCCCGTACAAGTCTCCTTCGAGTTCTTCTGTTTAAAGCAGGCTTGGCATGATATGCCGTGCATGCAGTTGCAGTTGAACTCGGAGGAACCTTCACATCAGATGGTGAAGAGTTGGTAGCTGCGGGAGTATCCTCAATTTCAGTTTCTGTGTCCGAAGGCAGGTTAGTCATGTCGTTTACCGAAGATTTTGACTTAATACCCCCCTTCAGGGCTGAGGTCGCTTCAATCTCACCAGAGTTGATAAGGTATGAAGTTGATTCAGTAGTCTGAAGGGGATATTTAAAATCCTGCCTGGACTCGGAACCGGATTCATTGTCGGTGTCCAGACTGTAATACAGATCATTGTATTGTTCCTGAGCATCTTGCTCCTCATTGGTCGTGGTGGCTAGATTTGCTCTGGCGGCGCGATTGCCCTTGAACGAATGCTTGCATTCATTATCCCAATGCTCACCACTTCCACAGTGTCGGCATGGCCGTGCATTCTTCGATTCGGGAGTAGCCTTCTTCGAAATGTTCCGGTCATCCTTGGGGAATTTAGGAGGCTCTTGATTGCGGGACCAACCCACGAGATTTGCACGAGTGGTTTGAATGGTGTTCCTCGAATAATCGCGCGGACGGTCGCGGTAAGAGCTCTCCCTGTCGCTCCGTGGATCGAGTTTCATCAAGGCATCCTCATGGTTAGTGATGGGAAAGTTCGGTTTGTAGAGAATACGTAAGTAGAAGTCTACAGGTAAGCTCGTAAGTAAGATGAATGAATAGATATGTAAGTGAGAACGTACCCTCAGTCGCACCCAGTAGTGGTATAAGACTGAGGGCCGTGGAGACGGATCCGCACCACATATATGGTGCGGATACGATCGATGTCAAAAGAATAATAAATAAATGAACTTCCCGATCTGGCACTGAACGCCAACCACCCGAAAGGGAAATCCCATCCTCAACACTCCCCCTGGCGTTCAGCCGTCTTCCGCTTCCAATCCAAACCCAACTGACCCACAATCTTCTCGTGCGTCACCCGCGGAAGCGCCTTCGTCAAAATATCCCCAACATTTTCCTTTCCCGGCACCGAAGACACCGCAATCTCGCCCTCCTTCACGTGACTGCGAATGTAATGCCACCGGATATCGAGGTGTTTCGACAGCCCGTGCCCCTTCGTTGTTTCCGTAAGGCTGATGGAACCCAGGTTGTCGCCACGAAGCTGGAATGGAAGTTCTTGCAGCAAGAAGACCTCGGAAAGCCAGTTCTTCATCCACATCGACTGCTGCGCGCCACGCGCCAAAGAAATGTACTCGGCCTCCGTGGACGATAGCGCCACCACCGTCTGCCGCTTGGACGACCAGCAAACGGGAGCACCGCCCATGAAGAAAATGTAGCCGGATGTCGAACGCCGCGTGTCGATGCACCCAGCCCAGTCCGAATCGACGAATCCCTCCGGCTTCAGACCCATTCCAGGTCGATTAGGATCGGACGGCGGCGAGTAGCGAATGCCGTAGTCCAGTGTGCCTTTGATGTAACGGAGTACGCCGATGAGTAAGTCCCAATGTTCCGGAGCCGGGTTCAATTGGACATGTCCCAAGACGCAGCAAGAATAGGCCAAGTCGAGCCGAGTCCCACTGCTCCCCCAGACAACAGTACCGAGTATTGGACGGTAAGGCTTGTCGCATGAAAGCCGCGTCTTCCGGGGATAACGGGGAACTCGCGGCGCGGACTTGACAGCCGGGTGGGAGTGGGGTTGACAGCGGAGGAAGATCTTGGAAGCCGAAGTGCGCCAAGACTTTCTCGAAGTACTGCGTTTGGTTCAGCGCAATTGAACCGTCGCTTAACTTTTCCACCGTCAAGCCCAACAACAACGCGACGTCCACCTCCTTCAAGTCCCACTTTGCCGCAAACTCTTCCACCACCCGCCTGCTCTCTTCCTCCGACGAAGACACACCGAGAACGTCGTCCGTGTGAGTTGACGTAAGTGTGTAACTGTCGCCTCGTTGACGCGTCCTGACACAGGGATCGGCCAAGCTCTCCTTGTACCCAAGCTCGTCGTAGCCCTTGGCGAGGAGTTTGTACCAAATATGCCCTGCCTGTACCAGCCCATATAGCGGTCGCAACAGCAAGCATACCTTGGATTCCTCCCCCTGCTTTGCGAAGCCTGCAGGCTGCTTCATGTAAACCGGCCGGCTTGGGTCCATAACGCCGTTCAGATAAGCGCCTAAGAAGTCCCACTGCCGCACACGAAGCCGCTGCACCGCCGCCACCGCAAACACCATCCTCACCGACTCCATCCTAGCCACCATCGCCCACTTCTCATCAAAATCTTTCCCTTCCACCATCTCATCCCCGCGCGCCACGTATTGCCCCTTGTACTTCAAAACCTTCCCCTCCCCATCAACCTTCACGTCGTAGACCCACATACTGGACAATGCGCGCTCGCCTTCCGGTAGGTCCACTAACTTCCACACGCGACGGCTCTCAAGCTGCTCAATCTCGCTCTTCATTGCCGGCATCCACTTCTCGGGCTCGCGCATTGCCTCGCGGTACGACCGGGGAATCTCCGCCTTCACCGCGCTAGCGAACGCCCACGGAGACTGTAGGAGCTCTTCGTCAAAGCCCTCCCAGTCCACGTCGACTTCGTTCGCTTTTGGACGCTTGCGATCGTTCGCCCAGTCCTTGCCGGCAATAAATGCCTCCTCCTCCATGCGCTTCGACGACTCCATGTCGAGGATTGCCCGTGTGGGCTTCGGAACTCGGGACGAACGACGAACAAGGGGAGGAGGCTGGGGGTGAGCGGGTAGAGCTGGAGTTTGGGGAACCGGGATGGGCGCAGCCGGCGCTGGCAAGACGGGAACGTGAAGAGGGGGAGGTGGTGGAGGAGTAGGAGGACGACCCACATCGTCCGGTGCCGGGTCCGCGGGGGGTTCAGCGTTTGCGAGAGGTAAGTCATCTTCGAAGATACTTGCATCGTAAGGCAATGCATCGTCGTCATCTTCGACTCGGGTGCGATGCGGCACTCCTTCTTCAAAGACGACGTCGTGCACCTCAAAGATGCCCCGCCGACGTGGATCGTAAACGCAATAGCCGCGTCGTCCCATGTACCCCACCATTTTACCCTTCCATGCTTGCTTTCCCAGCTTCCCCTCTTTCCCATCTAAATCCTTTACCCAACAGGTGCTCCCCCATGCGCGAAGATGCGACACGTTTGGAACGACGAGGTTGCCAAACTCGTCCTTCTGCCTGTACCACGCCATCCACGGAACGACGTCGGGGTGCCGCGAAGACGGTACAAACGTACGCACATACGCATGCGCTGCAGCAGCCTTGCACCAGAAGCGCTTGTCGAGCCCAGATTCTTCGAGCTGCGTACGGGTGCCTTCGATTATGGTACGATTTCCGCGTTTGACATGCCCATTCGAAGCTGACGACGCTTTAGGAACTGGCTCGATGATGATTCCGCGCTTTCGACACCACGCTCGCAAGAGGTCGTTATCGAACTCCCCACCCAAGTCAAACCGCAGCCGCCTCAACTTCTTCCCCGTCTGCAACTCTGCCTCCGTTACCCATTCCTCGAGCGCGTTCAGCGTAGTTTCCTTCCTCTTGTTGTTCAGGAATACCGGAAATTTCATTGACGTGCCGCCGTCGGACACCAGCATCATGTACACGGCGCCCGACCAGCTTGGCGTCCTCGCCTTTCCCCACAAGTCGAGGGCAACACGCTCCAGAGGCTCCGTTTTGTGCACCACCTCGTCTTTGAACGGCATTCGGTCCTGCTTCCCGAAGATGCAATCCTCGCACTTCCCCCGCAACTCCCGATTCAATATCTTCAGCCCTCCGACCAGCGCCTTGTCCGCCATGCGCTCAATCGCGCGGACGTCGCTATGTCCAAACCGTCGATGCCATGTCTCCAAATCGGTGGGTTGGTTTCGGTTGCGCCCCGCCACAGCCGCTACAACGCCACCACTGTCTATGTTGTCGACGACATCGACCTGGTAAAGCTTTCGCCGGCCCAAAGTCCGAGCGATCTGCCCGTCGATAATTTGGGCTCCGTCACGGTTAACAATGGTACACCGACCGCCTCCCCATTGACCGTGGAACCCACGCGTATCAAGCGTCGTTAGAGAAATGAGGTTCATCGCGAACCCCGGCACATGCAGAGCACCGTCCAACGTGATCTTGTGGACGGTGCCATCTTGCATGCGTACGGTAAACTCCGCCTTCCCCACACCCGCGACCGTAAACCCTCCGCCCGCCTTGACTGCCGTGTGCCCGACAATGTTGATATTCCGGTATGTGACGAACCGACTGCGTGAGACGACGCATATATCTGACGCAGCGCTATCCAGATATGTGAAAATATTCGACGGCTCGTGTATTGTGTCGGTAGCGAATACGGAGGGCTGGTATACTACTTCAGGTATGTAACGGCTAACATGCTCGTTCAAAACGGGAGGAGCTGACCCTCCACGTCCGGATCTAGAGAACATGTTATCGCCCGCACGTGAAGTGTACTTCACTGTCGACGCACCATCGTCCTTGTTGTCGAGGTTGGTACCGAGCGCCCACACTTTCATGGGCGACGCGAACGCAGCAGTAGGCGCAGGCGGTGGAGCGCTGGGAACGGGTTCGGGGATATTGACATTGGCGGCCGCGGCGGCAACCTTCCTCGACGCCTTGGCAGCCTTGTGGGCGTCAACAAACGACTGGCGAGGCTCAAACCCCCGAGGAGCACGCCACCACGTCCCCGCCTGCCCCTCCCTTCCTCTGCCTCGACCCCAACAATTTTCCCTACTGTGCCCCGTAATTGAGCAATTTCCGCATTTGGGAATCCCACCGACATGTGCCGCAAGAGCGTTCGCGACAGACTCATTCTCCACCCGCGCTCTCCACACCAGGTCCCACCATGCACGAAGCTCGTTCACGACCTCGTATACGTGGGTCTTGCTCTGGAGGACAAGAATAGTGGGTGCCAACTCCTCGGCGGGAAGCGATGAGAGGATAATAACGATCATCTCCGAGTCCTGCACACGTCCGCCGCAATCCTTGACGTGGTCACGGAGCTTGGTGAGCGCGTCGAGGTGTGTCAGCAAGTCGCGTCCACTGTGGAGCTTCAGGGCGCGCAACTTGTCCTTGGCGATCCCGGCAAGGAGGTCGGATGTACGCCCAAACTTGCTGTGGAGAGCGACCCACATCGCGCGAGCGCTATCCGAAGCGCTCAGCCCGTGAGCCTTGGGATCCTTGATATTCTGGAAGATCAGGGAGCTGACGAAGCCTTCGCGCATGCGGTATTCGTCGGAAGATGGGGTAAGGTAGTTGAGCAGGGTGGCATGGATGTGGGGGTATGGAGCAGGGCCAGAGTAGACGTGAGTAGTTCCATCGAGGTAGCCATCGAGACCACGACCACGAATAAGACTGAATATATACTCTTTGAAATCAGCCCAGTTATTGTCGTCCAGCTGCTTGCTCTCAGGCAGAATCGTAACGGCCCCGAGGGACTGTGTCGACATAGGGGTCAAGGGAATGAAGTGAGGTTCGGTTCAGGTTCGGGGTACTTTTCCCTGAACCCCGAACCTGAACTTCGGTTCAGGTTCAGCAAATTGCTGAACCTCGAACCTGAACCACAGGTTCAAGTTCAAACGGTTCGGTTCGGCGTTCGGAGGAGTTCGAACCCCCGAACTGAACCTATTTTTTCTGCCGAAGAACTGCCGCACCAAGTAGCTTGTAGTCGTCCTACCACCAGACAGCCTCTGGAATTCGTTTTTTAAAAGCTTCCAGCGCGATACAGTGACCTTGCGGATGGAGCTCCGGTGAAAAAACCATGGATTTTCCCCTGTCCTAGGGTAAATTGTTGGGAGCTGGAGTTGGAAGATTGCTCGGAAAACAGCACTGGATGTTGGTGGAGACTATGAAACAGGCCAGCCGCATGTGAGACTTAGAGAACTTGAGAATGTAATTTTTAAGACAATAGTAGCTGTTGGCGTTTGAGCCATCCGAGCAACGCGGCATCATGGCCAAGGTTTTAGAGTCAAAAAGCATGTTTGATTCCATGATAAAACACAATAGTAGCCAATGGGAGACCTCTCTAAGAGTGATAGGTCTGTACTGGGGCGGTACACGCGAGAAAGACACCCTAATTGCCCTCGTTTGGGTCATTGAAGACCGGCTTGATCTCGGCATCAGGTTCGGCGGTTCGAATGGGTTCGAACGGGTTCAGCAAAATTCCTCCTTGCCCAAACGCCGAACCGAACCTCAGGTTCAGGTTCGGGCATTCGACTGAACCTGAACCTGAACTTCGTGTTCAGTTCAGTTCAGTTCGAGTTCGAACCGAAAGGTCGAACCGAACTTTCCCGCCACTACTCATGGTACCGAATTGCAGACTGGAACTCAACAACATCCTGATAAATCTGGGTGGTCAAGATAGTATTCCAAAGCGATGGTGCAGCATCCATAACCTCCATGATAATCTCAGAGTCATCCAGAGTATACACTGTGTTCAACAGTTCGGTTTTGCGAATGAAATACTCACTAGGAGTTTCACGAGCATGCCCGTAATCTCGGTAAGTAGCTTTATTCGCTCTTCCGCGCTGTCGATCTAGCCATTTGCGATTCAAGAAGTAGGTCACGAAGGCAGTGCGTAAGGTATCCCAGTTTTCTTCGATTTCCGTGCGGTATGACATTGGTAAAGACCAGTACCAAACTTCGGCATCTGCCTCAAGTCGTTTGGGTACCACCCGTCCTAGTTGACGCCAGACCGTTGTAGATTCTCTCGCAATGTCGTTGACCTTCAATAGCCATCGAACAATTGTATCGGTGTTACCATCCCATTTAGGTACATTATCGTATTTCAACTTCAAGTCAAAATGTGCTTCCTTTGAGGAACCAGATCCATCGTTGTTGTTGAAATGCGAGCTACAACCGGGGTCTGGATCACCAGGATTGGGTGGATTACCACGGTTGTTTGTAGGCTGTCTGGGTTTCCGATGAGGCATGCGCCATCCGCGATCACTGTCACTTGGTTCACCGTCCGGAGGATTTGGTGGTTGCCTATGCGGAGGTTCATCGCGTGAGCCTGTGGGTGAAGTGCCTCTGCGTTCATAATTTCGAGATGGTCCAGAGTACTGATGTTGGGGTGGATCTCTACCTCCAGATGGGGGTTGAGAACCCATCCTACGCATCTGATCATCCTCAGCGGAGTCTGCTGCACGTCTACTAGGTCCGCGGAATGAGTTCTCGAAAATGGGTGCCATCGGAGTAAGAATTTCTGCTATCCTTCGATTATTTCTTGGCAACCCATTATCTTTTCCCAGATTCCCAAAGCGAACCGAGGTGGCACGGGCAGAGGCTTGCCTCGGAGGGTCAGGTGTAGAGGCGAGGTGAGGTGTATAACGGTTAGTGTGAGGTGATACTCCTTGATTCCAAGATTGAGCTGGGACCGAAGTGCTTCGAGCACGATCCGCATACTCTCTGGTGATCTCCACTTCAGCTCTGAAACAGACAGCCAGAATCTCAAAGTCATTCAAGGTGTAGTACTCTTCTAAATCATTGTCCGCACCCCACGATGGCATCTTCGGTGGACGCTTTCCAGCTAGCCGGAATGGATCTTCAGCGCTGAACCTGTGGTTAAAGAGAACACGCAGGAGGATTTCATAGTCGTTGGTGACCACTTTGTAGCCTGTGCCGAAGGTACCATAGCACTCGCACATTTTAGCTTGAGTGAAAACATTATTCAGAAGCTCAAGTTCATCAGGAAACACTGCAAGAAAGAGGCGCTGTGTGGCAAGTCCAGCACTGAGTAGATGTGTCTTGTGAATCGTTTTCAACCCTTTAGAGAGGGCTTTGTTGTGCCTTGCCTTGATTTGAGGATGGCCAGCAATCTTTGCAACAGATTGAGTGCTCGGCAGATTCATGTCGACGGTCAGCACGAGTGCCTCCTTGACCATGATGTCACGATCAAGGGGTCCAGTGGGGTCCTCCAGGGGTTCTAGTCCAAAGTCATAGTCGGGATCCATCGTTGTATCACGCCAAGTCCCGTGGTATTGTCGTGGAGGTGTTGACCGTGCAGGTGGTGGAGTCGAGGGTTTTGGCGCTCCCGAAGGTCCACGGTTGTTGTCATTGTCATTGTTCGGGTTGTCGCCAGAGTCAGACAGAGCAGCTCGTTCTGTCTTTATTGCCATGGCAATGTATGGGAGAGAGAGAGAGGTGAGAGAATTATCAGAAGACTGTTTAAGCAAAGAGTTCCCAATGTGTCCACCAATGTAAGAGAAACGGGTTGTGCACGCGTTAGTGTGACGCGTGTACCGTGAGCGAATTGGTATTACTAAATGTAATACCCCAGATGAATATATTTGAGTTCGGGAACCCTTATATAATCAGTCAACCGATATAATAGTAAAGACTCAGAGTGCGCTGTGAAGTCTAGCAAAGTCACAGCAAACGGAGAGTAAGTTGATCTAAAAGCACTGTAGGGTCTAGCAACTCTGCAGTAAAGGTAGATGGGTTAACTGTAAGGTTTAGCAACGTTACAGTAGATGGTTGGTTAAGAGAGCTAGCAGCTCGACTCAGGTTCACGCAGATTGGTGAGGTTTACGGTAGTGGTAATTGGTAAGATGTAAGATGCCCCGACAAGAGGTGGGGCTCCTCATATATACTACTGAAGTGAGTCATAGGAGACTGACTCACTTTTACTTACTTAGAGTCATAATGAGAACCGCGCATAGCATTTGCGGTTGCGCGAGATGAAATGTGAACCATGAGAAAACATCATTGATGGAAACAGATCTCGCATCAAGCACGAATTTAAGAGTCACTCCGGGCTGGAAATGATGGCAGATAAATGATGGGAAATCGGAAATTGGAAAGCGGACCGGTGATTGATCTCGATAATCTAGTAATCTACAGTAATCTACAGCTCTTCTCCTGCCCTTTGCTACAATGCCCCCACCTACTGACCCTCAGGAACGAGCCAGATGGGTCATTACCATCACTGCCTCCCTGCTCCAGTACATTGTGTATGGGGTAATGGTGCATGTCTCTCCCCAGTTTGTGAAGGAAGATCTACACACTTCAGCACTGTCTGGGCGGGCATGGCTCAACGAGCTTCTTGTGGGCCATGCAGAGCGGTTTTACATAGCAATGGGCATGCACCGTCATGTCTTCTTGGCCCTGGTGTTCCAGATTCGGCTTTTGGGACACATCGAGGCTCAACAAGCACGCATCGAGCTAGACGAGTCTCTAGCGATCTTCTTGTACACCTGCGTCACTGGCCTGGCCATAGATCATGTCGCAGAGCGATTCCAACACTCGCATACCACAATATTGCAGTGGGTACATCACTGTGTCCTATTAGAAACATGCTAACTTGCTTTATAGCCATTTTCGAAAGATCCTCAACATTTTCTCCTCACCCGATTTTTACACCCTATATGTGCGCCTTCCAGCGGCAGATGACCAGCCCCCAAAGGAGATTCGCCACAATCCCAAGTGGTGGCCGTACTTTCGCAATGTCCTCGGGGCAATTGACGGAACCCATATCAACTGCTCTCCCTCCGCGGCCGAGCTTCATACCGCACGGAATCGCAAAGGTGGAGTGACCCAGAACTGCTTGGCTGCGGTGTCCTTTGATATGCGATTCCTGTTCTTTGTGAGCGGCTGGGACGGATGTGCAGCAGATGCGTCAATGTACAACAATGCTCGCCTCGCCGGTTTCACTTCAGGCTACCCTGAAGTACACCCATAAGGGTCAATTAGATTATATGGAATAAAAGACCCTAAGGGGTGGCTTTGGGTGTGGGTGTACCATGGGATATGGGAGGTACCACGGCCCAGGGCAAAAGTGCTGGCCATGGTACCTCCCATGGGCCCGCCACAGGCGGGGAGAAAATTTGGCCCGTGGTACCACCCACGGTCACCCCAGCAACCCCTCTGGATCAAAAGATCAAAGGGGGTTTATCTCAGGCATCTGGGCACCGTTTGGGCTGCCAAAAGGCTTGTTGCAAAGCCTTCACCCAGGGCTTTCTGCCTGTGAAGTAGGGGCCACATCGGAGCACATCAAATTTGTGCTGTCAGTGTACCGGGCAGCCCGTAGATCGGCGCTGGTGTGGGCATTTGGTGGGCAATTGGGCTGGTACTGGGCTTGTTAGAATGGCCCGGCCTAGGGCTATTGGTGGGTACAATACCAAGGTGGTCTGAGCACTTCGCTTTCTAGCTATGCTGGGTGGCCAAGGTTATCAATTTTATTTTCCCCCGAGCTTGTAAGATGGGACGATGCAGTCCATTAGATGCATGTTTCATACTTCAATTTCCTGCGTGGACGTGGACGTGGTACCTCCCACCACCCTTGATATAATCACATCCATGGGACATCCCACAGCATCAGAACCTGCATGGTACCTCCCATTGCCCCGTGGTACCTCCCTCCCTTCTATTTTCATCTCGTGGTACCTCCCATCATTTTTCTTCATGCTGTGGTACTTCCCACCAATCTATTTCTATCCTGTGGTACCTCCCACCAATCTATTTTTATCCTGTGGTACCTGCCACATTTTTTTCGTCTCATGGTACCTCCCATGATTTCTTTTTTTGTTCTCGTGGTACCTCCCACCATTTTTTTTCCTTTTGTGGTACCTCCCACAGATTTATTTTACATGCCGTGGTCACCTGCTAATCCCACATAAAAAATCATATTAGACCACAATTGTCCCCCCTAAATGTGGTCCAAGTAAGACCCCCGCACTGAGGCCAATGTCCCTCCTCAGGAACCCTTAGGGGGACCTAGGGGAGACATGGGGGAGACATGTTCACTACTTAACCGTCGTAGGGTAGACACACAATGCTAAGGGAGACATGCCTGCTGGATAACCATTGTAGGGTTGACATTAAGACTAAAGGGGACACTTTCCCTACTTAACCACTGTGAGGAAGACATTGAGCACTAGGGAGACACATGAAGAGCAAATGGATGTTGATTACGATGAGGGGCTACAGGCTCCATAGACTAGTTGAAATACTTTTTACGCAGACTGTAGAATTAAAAGCGCTCAATTAGAATCTCAGCCAACTGTGCACGATCCGCCGCAGTCCTCTCCGCAACATATGCATCCGCCGCCCTTGAGTCCTTGGAGAAGATGAGATTGAGCGTCGCACGCTCGCGTGGGGTGAGTGTGCCGAGCTCCTGGTCCTCGATTGCCAACTGGCGAGCACGCTCGATCTGTTTGGTCAGGGACACCGCAGATGACTTCTGCGGCTTGAAGCACTCGCGGATGGCGTCGCTGACGCGTTCAACGGATCCGCCGATGGCGAGAAGCGCGTCGGGCCCACTCGTCTTGCCCTTTTTCGCGGTCCACGGCGTCTGAAGCTCGTCCGATGCCGCACGCTTCACACCACCCGCGGGAGTTTGCAGCGCCACAGCTGGCAACGGCACAGCGGGTCTCGCTGCAGTGGCCGGTGTTGCAACGGTGGCCGGCGTCACGGGAACGGGACCAAGAGGGAGGGCCGGGAGATGGTGTTGTGGGGGCGGCGCCAGATGGGACCAGTCTCCGACAAGCTGGGACGGCTGAGACTGCGTCTGAGACTGGTTACTGATAGGCTGGGAGATCTGTGACTGCGTCTGAAACCAGTAGTCACTGAAGGGCTGTGACTGCGAGGTGTCGAGGAGCTGGGATGGGCTAGGAGGGTCGTTGTAATCGAAGTCGTCGCTGGGAAGGTGCAGCTGTTGCGACTGTGACGCATCGTCGATAACCTGAGATGGGGTGGCTGGAGGGATGGCGGCATTGAAGACATGCACGCCGCGCGCGCATGTGGGGAGGATGTCCTTGACGTCATCGAAGAGATCCCAGCCTCGGGTAGCAAATGGCTTGAAGACGCTGTGCTGCTTGACGAACGCGTTCCACTCCGTGCGGCTGTCGTGAGTAATGCTGAAGCCCTTGTCTTGGTCATAGGTCCACCCAGAAGCGCCAGGATAGCGCTTCGCAAGCACCAAGACAAGGGCATCGTGGATCTTCTTCATCTGGGGGCAAGAAGTGAGCAAGACACAAAATAGTGTGTGTGTGATTGCGCACCCCGGCCCAGACACCCTTTATCGAGTTAGCAGTTTTGGGAGCACCCTTGAGCGGCGGCCCACGCTCGGCCATGTGCGCAGCCGCCGACTCCAAGGATGTCTGGTCCCAGCTGCCTCCCTGCCCTATTTTGTCCTTGATGGTCTTGAAGTACACGACGAGCGCTGTTTTATCGGTAGGATCGAATGTCCAGTCACAGGCCTCGCCCCTAGAGGGCATTCCAGAGGTGTAGATGACAAGGTATAGACGAGATTGAAGAGGAGTCATGTAGCGAAAAAGCGTGGGATGCTCGTTACCTCACCCGGTCCGCTTTCCGATTTCCGAATTCCCATCATTTATCTGCCATCATTTCCAGCCCGGAGTGACTCTAAATACAAGGAGGATCATCAGAGGTCGTAAAAGGAAATAAATAGTATGTAGGCATATCCATCACACCGGCCCAGAGGCTTGAAGCATCCAAAGAGAAGATACTAATGATAGAAGAGCCACTGTGTTATATCCATGTCCCGATCCTTCGGACCTAGGTCCGAGGATGGCCGAATGGCTCCGTTGACTCCGGACTCCGCTCCGTCGGAGCGGAGACGGAACGACGGAGCGCGGCGGACTTCCTTCAGAAGTCCGTATCGCGCCATTAGGCGACATCCTTATTGTCCGCCTCGCTCAGGACTTCTTACTTATTGTCCAAACTACTTCTTCCAAGTCACCTGACTTCTTCCACCCCTTTCGGATATAACCTTATTGTTACTTCCGCATGGAACCTTACATATCTCCTTTCCGTATTACAATAAGACCCTTTAGTATTTAATCACTTTAGACTACAGTACTGTACTTCAGATTTATTATTAACGTTGCTTCGCACTCCTTGCAAGTAATCTGAGTTAACGCTCCGGAACCTCACTCGGAGCTCCGTCTTGTCTATCCCGTACTCCGAGACCAAGGGTAGTAACACTCACCCTGCTCCCTAG
This sequence comes from Mycena alexandri, assembly GCA_029233265.1. NCBI lineage: Eukaryota > Fungi > Basidiomycota > Agaricomycetes > Agaricales > Mycenaceae > Mycena > Mycena alexandri. The sequence continues at coordinate 156,116 of JARJCM010000173.1, forward strand.
TGGTGTAGCGTCATCCGATCCTCCGGTCACCCTTTCCCCCCGACTCCATCACCCCGCTCCGTTCCGACTCCGCACTCCGGTATCTCGGAACTCCGTCCGACTGGTCGGTCGGCCCTCTTATCCGTAGCTCGGATATAACAGTATAATAAATCTCACCTACCTCTTGGATCTCATGTCTCACTATGGCGACTTCAACAACCCTTCGGGAGAACAGCATCCCGAAGGCAGTGATCCAAATCGACGTAAATCCCGAATCTATGGCAACATAGTTACGCTTCCCTCACCGCAACAGGCTATGGCTGGCTCCTATGTCCAGTCTTTTGCTCCTGGTCCATACCGTTCCACTCCTCTCCCGCCGAATATCACTATGCGTCGGCCCTCTGCTACCCGCCCTATGGTCTCTCCGCTAAATGCTCCGGGTCTGGTCTCTCAGCCCCAGACTCCGGAGAACCCTGTCGTTTATCCCCGTTCGCCTTATCCATCTCGCCACACTCCCGGACACATCCTAGACACTGGGTCTCCCATTCCGGGTCCCCAGTTTGACTCCGACACTGCCGGTCCCGACACTGGACCAATCGGAGGCACATTCCCCGTCCTAACTCGGACACCACTTTCCAACATACCGGAGGTGGCTCCGTCCGTTCACTCTGAACATTCGGAGCATCGGGAATCTCAAAACCGCTCTCACTCCGCTCCGCCAGGTGGCAACGGAGGTGGAAGCGGGCCGGGAAGTGACGGCGACAAAAGTCGCGCCCCTACTCCTCCGCCTAGACGCTCCGGCGGAAGTCCTGACCGTGGACGTCGCGGAGGCGGAGGCGGGGGTTGCAGAGCAGGCGGAGGCGGAGGTAGGTGGCGGTGGTGGTGGTGGAGGTGGCGGCCCTCCTCCGGGGCCTGCAGTTCCTCCCGGGCCAGCCGTCCCTCCGGGGCCAACTGCCCCTGAGAATGAGAGCAGAGGAGAACATATCCTCATCGACACTCTCACCAAATTCGCCACTACCTTGGATTGGTACAACAATCAGACCACGGCACCTCGGTCGAGCAAGTCTAACCTCCGGAACCCGGATACGTTCGACGGCACGGACCCCGCTAAACTCCATCCTTTCCTCACCCAGTGTTATCTCCACTTCGCCGAGCGCTCCCAGGACTTCCCAGAGGACGATGACAAGATCCTTTACATGATCTCGTATCTCCGCGGCATCGCTCAGCAGTGGTTTGCTCCGAATATGTATGACCCCACGGCCATTCCGGCCTGGGACGGGAACTTCCCGGTGTTCATCAGCGAGCTTATGCTCAACTTCGGACCACACGATCCGGTTGGAGATGCGGAGGATCGCATCCGCACTTGCCGCATGAAACACGGCGATCGGATCGCGACCTACGTCTTGGCATTCGACACTCTTGCTTCCCTAACCACATGGGGAGACTCTGCGCTGCGACACGCCTTCTACGAAGGACTTCCGGACTGCATCAAAAACGAGATGATGCATCACGCTTACTTGAACACCTTGTCCGGTGTCAAGCAGGTGGCCCGGCTCATCGACAGCCACTACCACAAGCGTGAGGCCGAGAAGGCGCATCAGCGGGAACGCGATCCCGGCCGCGGACCTGGCTCCGGTCCCTCAGGGGACTCCGGAGACCGCTCCGGTGATCGTTCCGGGAAATCTTCGGGCAAACAGAAGGACAAGAAGGGTGGTCAGCCCTCCAAACCTTCTGGCGGCAATAACGCGAACCCTCCTCCTCAGAACTCCGGTAATCAACGCGCCGGAGCGGGGAATGCCAACGGGAAAGGCGGCAAAGCGTCGGGGTCTAAACCTAAGACTCCGGCCTACATCGAGAACCTTACCCCCGACGGACATATCAAGGAGGCGGAGCGTGAGCGCCGGCGCCGCAACAACCTCTGCATGTACTGCGGAGGTTCGGGACACAAAGCGGAGGACTGCAAGAAACGCGCCAACGCCCCCTCCGGACGCGCTGCGCGCGCGGAGTCTTCTTCCGCTCCTCAGGAATCCCCCGAGCAGTCAAAAAATTAGACAGCAACTCGGATCATACCTCCGATCCCTATCCGAGTTGTGTTGACTCCGGGGATCTCCCTGAGGTTCGTCTCAACGCGTCCGCTCTTTCACCTAATGCCCTTTACGTCGATCTATCACCCTCCGTCATCAATTCATCATCATCTATCACCGTTTCGGACGAATGTTCAACCATTCCTCCGTCGGTTGTCTCAAGTCTCGCTGTGGGATTCAACTCCGTGTTACGTACTCTTATCGACTCCGGATCATCTCACTGTTTTATATCAGCTAAAATAGTAGAATCCAATGGTTTTGTTCCGTACTCGGTTCCCCCCGTAAGACTCCGATACCTCGACGGATCATCATCTATCATCACCCGGAAGCTTCGGCTACTCATCCGGTTTCCTTCCGGCACAGTCCATCAACAGGACTTTTTCGTCACCCGTCTTGATCCGCCTTGCGACATGGTTCTGGGATACAATTGGCTCTACCGCTTTAATCTGTTGATTAACTGGTCCGACGCCAATATCTCATTCCGTCCCACTGTCTCTGAGGTTGGATCCCCGTCGACACCTCTGGATACTACTCCAGATTCTGTTTCGGTAGCTCCGGTTACAGACAAGACGGTTCCAGCTGCGGTTTATCCCTCCGTTCCGTCTACACCGATCGGGTCGAAATCGCCGGTCCGAGGTCCTTCTATGGGCAATCTAGGTCCTCCGATGGACGTACCCAATCCAGCTCCTTCTATGGAACACCCCGCTCGAGCTCCGAAAACCAACAGACCTCGACGGAGCACCTCTGAGGCCTCAGGGCCTCGTCCCTTCCTTAAACCTCCGCCCATATCACTGGTGTCTGCAGCGGCATATTGGGTCCTCATCTATGACAAGGATACGTGTCAATATACTCTCCGTACCACTCCGTCCGATGAGGCTCAGGCGCGCGGCGCCTCCGCCTCCGATCCGGACCTTTCTGGATTGCCCGCTCAGTACCAGGACTTCGCTGACGTCTTCTCGCAGAGGGACGCATACCAGCTTCCCCCTCACCGAGAATACGACCTCAAAATCGAAATCCTCGACGGAGAGGTTCCTCCTATTGGCCACGTCTACTCCTTGTCCGAAAAGGAGTTATCGGCGCTCCGAAACTTCCTCGACGAAAACCTTAAAGCGGGGTTCATATACCCTTCTACGTCGAGTCACGGAGCTCCGATATTGTTCGCCAAGAAGAAGGACGGCAGTCTCCGGCTTTGCGTCGACTATTGGGGGTTGAACAAGATCACCAAGAAAGATCGATATCCGCTTCCCCTCATCTCGGACCTCCTCGACGCTCCCGGTAGGGCTAGAATTTATACGAAACTCAACCTCCGACATGCCTACCATCTGCTCCGCATCGCTCCGGGCGACGAGTGGAAGACAGCTTTTCGCACCCGCTACGGCTCCTACGACTTCAAAGTCGTTCCGGAAGGCCTTGCGAACGCTCCGGCGGCGTTCCAGCGCTTCTTGAACTCGGTCTTTGCTGATTTACTCGACGTGACCGTCATCGTATATTTGGACGACATCCTCATTTACTCCGACGATCTCGCCGATCACGAAAACCATGTCTGCGAAGTGCTCCGCCGCCTACGGAAGCACGGTTTGTTCTGTAAACTTCCGAAATGCGAGTTCGGAGTCACAACCTGCGAATATCTCGGTTACATCCTCTCCCCCGACGGGTTTCGGATGTCCCCGGACAAGATATCGGCCGTCGTCGACTGGCCGGTACCTCGGAAGGTTAAAGACGTGCAGTCTTTCCTCGGGTTCTGTAACTTCTATCGGTGTTTCATCCCCTATTACTCCGACATCACGATACCTCTCACGCGGCTAACTCGGGCCAGCTCCCGTTGGGAGTGGTCCAACGCCTGTCAGACCGCGTTCGAAACCCTCAAGGCAAAGTTTATGGAAGCTCCGGTGCTGTTGCACTGGATTCCGGGCCGACAAATCACTGTCGAAACCGACGCTTCTGACTACGCCATCGCCTCTATCCTGTCCATCACCGGAGACGACGGAGAAATTCACCCCGTCTCGTTCCGGTCACGGACCCTCGGAGGCGCGGAACTCAACTACGACACTCACGATAAAGAGCTCCTGGCCATCTTCGACGCCTTCACGCAGTGGCGGCACTACCTTGAAGGCCCGGACCTCCCCGTTGACGTTGTCACCGACCACAAAAACCTGGAATACTTCGCGACGACGAAAGTTCTTACTCGGCGCCAAGTCCGGCGGTCGGAGTACCTCTGCCATTTCAATATGGTGATCCGGTTTAGACCGGGTCGTCTCGGAGGGAAACCTGACGCTTTAACTAGACGATGGGGCGTCTACCCAAAAGAGGGGGATACGCGTTACACGCAATTAAATCCTCACAATTTTCGCCCCATTTTCACCCAAGATCAACTTGGAGCGTCACTCCGAGCGACATTCCTGGAAGAAATTGTCCTTCGCGCATCGGTTGTCATGGACGATGACCAACTTCACTCCGATATCAAGACCAACGTACCTCTTGATCCCATCGGAGCGGCTGGCCTCGACTCCGCTACCTCTCTGGAGCCCTCACGCTGGACACTCGACGACTCCGGTATGCTCCGCTACGACACTCGCATCTGGGTTCCTGCAGTACCAGGCGACGCTCCAGACCAGCTCCGCGTGCGTGTCCTGCAGTACCTGCACGACCATGTCCTGGCCGGTCACTTCAGACAGAACAGAACCCTTGCGCTCGTCCGACGCGAGTACACTTGGCCGGAGCTCCGAACATTCGTTCGGGACTACTGTCGTTCGTGTATCCTATGCAAACGGAACAAGGCTCCGCGACACCGACCGTACGGACTTCTCAAACCTCTTCCGGTACCGCTCCGTCCGTGGGACTCAATCTCCATGGACTTCATCGAGCAACTTCCGCTCTCCGGCGAATACGATGCCATCTTGGTCATCGTGGACCGTGCGTCAAAACAGGTTATTCTCATTCCCTGCGATATCTATATCACCTCGGTCCAACTCGCCCAACTTTTCCTTATCCATGTTTTCTCTAAACACGGAGTTCCGTCGCATGTTACGTGCGATCGGGGCAAGGAGTTCATCTCCGCTTTCTTCCGTTCGCTTGGCGAATTACTCAACATGAAGATGCACTACACATCCGGTTATCACCCCTCGGCCGACAGACAAACCGAGCGGATGAACCAGACGGTGGAGCAGTACATTCGGATCTTCTGCTCCTATCAGCAGGACGACTGGGCCAAGCTCCTTCCGCTATGCGAGTTTGCTCTCAACAACGCTCCGAACGCTTCTACTGGCATCTCTCCGTTTTTCGCCAACAAAGGCTATGACCCCGCGATCACCGTCCATCCGGAGGTTGATGTTGCGAACGTCTATGCCCAGAACTATGTCGTTGACTTGCAGGAACTTCACAAATCACCTACGCCCAGACTCGGTATAAGGAGACCGGAGACCGTGTGCGCTCTCCGGACCCCAAACTCGAGATCGGTGATCAAGTTTTCGTCTCCGCTAAGTTCCTCCGAACGACTCGTCCGACGCGCAAGTTCTCCGAGAACTTCCTCGGACCGTACGAAGTCATCGGAAAGCCTTCCGCTGCGTCTTACACCATCCGCCTGCCAAAGTCACTCGCGCAGGTACACCCGGTGTTCCATGTCTCCCAACTTGAACCTCATCATCCGAATCCATTCCCCGGACGCGAGGAACCTCCTCCGGCGGCAGTGGAGATTGTGGACGGCGATGAGCATTACGAAATCAAGCAAATCATCGACTCCAAGTATGATCGGAGGTTCAAAACGGACAAACTCCGCTATTATGTTGAGTGGCTCGGTTATGAAAACACCGACGACCAATACAGCTGGGTTGGTTCTAAAGACATTGACGCTCCAGAACATTTGGAGAATTTCCACCTCCGTTATCCCGACAAGCCCGGACCCGATTGAGCATCGGTCCGAGGCTTCGGAGTTCATCCCGTTCCGTTTTAATTCACTCCGATCTGTTTCCAATTCACTCCGTTTACGTTCAGATCATTATATACAATTTTTTCAAGAAAAAACAGCAAAAAATATCTATACGACGTCCATATCGTTGTCATCCCCCAATACCCAAACCATTCTCATCTCCCCCGCAATCACCTCCTGTTCCGCCGCTAAGTCGAACGGCGGAACATCCGCGTTTCCACCGGGTATCTCGCCCTCCAACGGCTCCGCCTTCAACTCTGCAGGCAGAGCTCCCGCTCCTCCCTCCGTCGACCCTGCCATTCCGCCGTCTGTCCGCGTCGAAGTTCCGCGTTCCGGAGTCCCGGGGAACAACTCCCGTGCGACCTGGTGCGCCCCGATGATGCTTCGCATGGGCGCACCCGATCCCCCTGGGATGGGAGCGTCCACGGGTTCCACCTTCGGCCATTGGTGGGCCTCCCATTTTGGCGGAGCGAGGCGCTCCGAGCGCCCAATCCTGGGCCCGGGTGCGGCTACCTCCCGTACCGCGTCGGGCCCCGGGGTCACCGCAGGCGTTTGCGGAACCGCGAATGGTGCCCTCGGAGCGGACAGCTGTCGCTCTGGGGTTGCGGACTCCCGCTCCGGTTGTTGGTCAACCTCCATCTCGTCCTCCCCCTCGCTCTCTACCACACGACGGCTCTTGCGCCTTGACCGCTCCACCCGAGACCGCTGGAGGTCAGCAAGTGACCTCTGCTTGGCCTCCGCAATGTCGGGGTGGTCTTCTTCGTCGTCCCCCACTCCCCGGCGCTCCAGCAAGTCATCCAGGCGAGCAAGCTCCCGTCGGACGACGGCAACTTGCTCCCGGAGCGCTGCATCGGCAGCGCGGTCGGCGGTTCCCACTCCGGACCCCAAACCAGGCCGCGGGGACGCTGCGCGCCGACTCCGAAGGCGTCGGGCTGGCTGCGCGCTGGTCTCCACCGTCACCTTCTTCACCGCCCGCTTCCTCTTCTTCCCCTGTCCCGACTTGCCCGCTCCGCTCGCCTGTTTCTTGGCCCGTGGGACCGTGCGCGTGCTGGTCGGGTTCAGGGAGCACGAGATGTGCCCCCGCTGACACCGCGGACACGTCCGCCACCCGTTGGGGCTGGTCGGCGTGTAACACGCGTGGTCGTGTCGGCGGCACTCCAAACACCCTGCAAAATCAGATTAAGAGGAATAAAATAAAAAGATGAAACCAACGCAGAACTTACGGTCGTCCCCAACCAAGCGCTCCAACCCCCGGATTCTGCTGGTCCACCTCCGTATCCTCCGCCTTGTACCCTACGTCCCAGTCCGAGCTCGGCGTCCGCTCCGTCCTCCCCGAGACGCGACACCGCGTCGGTTTCGCGATGAGTCGCTCCACCGGAGGAAGCGAAAGCCTCCTCGCGATGGTTGCGAGTTCGTCGTCCTCGACGACGTCCCCTATCGCCTCCAACTCCCTCGCCGCTGATAGGGCGTGTACCAAAGCACGCATGAAAACTACCAGTTTTCTTTCGATTCTGAACCTATTCAAAGGTCAAAGGGAGACTAGGATTAGAGAGAGTACACTCTCCTCGGAGTGGTATTCTACGCCTATGACGGCCGAAAGTCAATGGGACATTAGTTACTCGATGCCCAACAAGGCTTCCTTACGGGAGAGGTGTTTGGTTTTCGAGTCAACCGTTGAGCTCCAAGAGTTGGCTTACCACCAGACTCTTTGAGTGCTAGAGGTGATCAAGAGGAACTATGGGTCTTAGCAGCTGAACACTATTAGCGGGGCCTTGTTAAAGAATAACAAAGTTGAACTTAGAATGACTCTCCCGGCGGCTTCACGGCCCGCCAGGAGAGTATTGGCCTTACGGGAGAGCATCGGACTTATGGGCGGCAGTCTCAACTCAAGTTGAGTTTTGGCCCGCCGGGAGACCCCATCTGGGTTTACTGTTGAGCCGCTCGAGTGCAACTCGGATCAGAGAATCAAGATGAGCCCCGTTGCAAATGATGTAACGGAGTTTAGGTTGAAGTAGAAAGACAAGACTAGTGGCCATTCATATAAACCATCCTCCGGGAAGGTTGTAGAGAACATGTCCAAAAGACTACACTAGAGGGAGAATATGGGACAGACAGGACTCGCCGGGAGAGACTACTTCACATTGACTCTACGGGCAAGCCACTTGTTGGCAGATGATTAAGTCTCGGGACTTGAGTTTCAGATGGAGATCCTCGACGGTCAATCACGGCACATACATGTCTCCGGGAGGAGTGATTGGGATAAAGCAAAGAGATTAGAGAAGGTGAAGCAGCTATACTAGAGAAAGGCTCGCCGGGAGGCTCAGTCCTCCGGGAGAACCAGTTCAAGTTGAGTCAAGCCGCCCACTGAAGGCTGCCTTTAGAAGAGGGTACCCGACAGAGGTTTCACTAGGATCTGGGATCGCCACCGGGAGCACTACCTCCGGTAACCATGAACCCACGGTTGAAGGAATACCAACGGCGCCATTGGCTGCCCTACCGTAGATCCGCCCGGAGGGATCACTCACGACATATCACGCCATTATGAATCAGCCAAACTATCCCCTTTTCGCTCCCTCAGTTTGTATAAATACAGTAGAGATACACCAATGTAAACTAGTGAATCCAGCCCCCCCGCTGTTAGTACCTCAGAGATAAGAGAGACAAATCAGATTTGTTGGAAAGCAATCAGACTGGCGAGCTAGTACGTTCCGTGAACCACGCCCTTTAAGACCACCGTAAGTGCGGAGGACTAAGCCAGTCCTGCCGCCCGTGGAAAGCAGCCGTTCTACAGATCTTGCCGTCGATCGAGCTTGCTCTCTTCCACCGACATTGAGCTTAGCTCTGTCAAGAGATCTGTTTGAGGAAATAAAGGAAAACTGACCTTTCGGTCTACCGGTTGACTGCTCTGTGGCAAGAGTGGACACCGTAGCGTTGTTAGTACACAATACCTGCATTCTGTGCTCGATTCTAGCTCTCTAGACTGTACAATAATCCTACGGGAGGCTGCTGAGATAAAGATATTGAATTGAAACTCGCAATTGAAACCAAACTATACAATTTAGTTAGCGGTCTGCTTGTCGATAACACTTGAAAGCAACACTCTTGAGGGACGAGACGCCTGTCCCACCACCCCGAACTCACACACACGATTAGCTTCGGTTATTGGAGTTTGTGAGATTAGTTAGATTTGGTTGGTTTTGGTTGGTGTTAGTTGAGTTGATAGCTCGCTGCGCTGGTCCGACCGCCGGTCTATCGATTTCACGGCTGCACCCGAGTGCACCGTTTCACCGCCGCCAACTTCGCCTCACGCGCCTGCTGCAACGCAGCCAGCTGGGCCTGCAGACGCTTCGCGTGCGCAGTCCGTGCTGCCGGCGCCTCGGCCGTGACCCGCTGGCGCTCTTCCTCGCTCGCCACCCTCTCCTTCCCCGTTCCGTCTCGACCTCCTCCGTTTCCCCTCGCTCCACTCCCGTTTCCCTTGTTCCCTCCTCCGGGTGCTCCTGCCTGGGTGCTGGTGGTGTTGGACATGGTGTAGTGGCTGCGGAGTGGTTGGTGGTGGCGGTAGGAGGAGAAGTGAAAAGATGCTGTCAACAACTTACGGCATCGGACACGTGATCACGCACGTGATCACTTAGCGACTCAGAAGAAATTCGGCGAATTTCCACATCATCAATTTTTAAATTATCCACCATCCATTTCATGATCATTCAAGCAGTATTCTTCGGGACCCTTGAGGTTCGCCTAGGGAGTCGAACCCAAGAGGGGGATACTGTTATATCCATGTCCCGATCCTTCGGACCTAGGTCCAAGGATGGCCGAATGGCTCCGTTGACTCCGGACTCCGCTCCGTCGGAGCGGAGACGGAACGACGGAGCGCGGCGGACTTCCTTCAGAAGTCCGTATCGCGCCATAAGGCGACATCCTTATTGTCCGCCTCGCTCAGGACTTCTTACTTATTGTCCAAACTACTTCTTCCAAGTCACCTGACTTCTTCCACCCCTTTCGGATATAACCTTATTGTTACTTCCGCATGGAACCTTACATATCTCCTTTCCGTATTACAATAAGACCCTTTAGTATTTAATCACTTAGACTACAGTACTGTACTTCAGATTTATTATTAACGTTGCTTCGCACTCCTTGCAAGTAATCTGAGTTAACGCTCCGGAACCTCACTCGGAGCTCCGTCTTGTCTATCCCGTACTCCGAGACCAAGGGTAGTAACACTCACCCTGCTCCCTAGTGGTGTAGCGTCATCCGATCCTCCGGTCACCCTTTCCCCCCGACTCCGTCACCCCGCTCCGTTCCGACTCCGCACTCCGGTATCTCGGAACTCCGTCCGACTGGTCGGTCGGCCCTCTTATCCGTAGCTCGGATATAACACACTGGTTCATCTGCAAACCAACATTTGCGTTCAACTAAATCGCACAACGTCAGTCTAGTTGATCTGGCTCGAAACATCGTGAAACCCACCTCGAAGGAAGGGACACAGGGGGTTGAGGGAGTGTAGGAAGAAGTAAAATCAAACGGACAAGGCCACGAACCTAGCAGCCGGCAGCATTCAATCCAGCGCAAACTTTGCAGGAGCACGAACACACACATGAGCCCCGGTCTTGGGTAGAACATCATCAGTGGGACTCAGCTGAGAGCGCAGATATCGATGGGAGCCCCGGAAAGGGAATCTAGGCAAAGAAAAACTCACCGACAAGTGCGTTCATCACCACCGCGCCGGGTCTCGCCGTGGGGTTTGGGATGTCCCAAGGTCATCCAGAGGGGGTATCGGACCACTCACTAGCGTTGCAAGTGCCCCAGACCACCATTACACGGCCCACAGATGACCGGCGCGTCCTTGTTGGCAGAAATCCCCAAAGCCGAGTTTTGGACATTCACGAGTGGAACTGGCACTAAAAGACCATAGAACGGCGAGTTGGAGGTGTTACTCTGTATTGAAAGTTGTCTTGTGGCGATTGGCGGCGGGGTAGCTGGCGGATTGGCGTAGAGGATGGTGGAAGCGCAGAGACGCGTCGTGTCACACGTCACACATCACCTGCAAACAAGGACAAACTCCTGCGAAAAGCGACCACCATGTTGCCAACTGCAATTCAGCCGTGACCCAGACACCATGAATGCCTCGTACTTGGTGGTAGAGCCCGATAATATTTACCCTCATGCTCGCTAATCCTTAATATTCACTCAGGTCCGCCATTTGAGCACTGGCATCATGGAACCTCAAGCTCTCTTTTGGGTGGTTCATTCCAACTGGAACCTTTAGGCTTAAATCGACGTCGAGTGACCTTGAGACCACGGCTTCCGAGGTAAAATACGCAGGAAGGATCGTTCACGGGTGCTTGAGTCTGGGTGAGGTTCGAGAACTCAAATGTTGTTAATCTCCTAAACCGCAAGTAGAAGATTCAATGAGAGGGAGTCAACGATATGGTATTGAGGGAGCGTCAAATTTACCGGTGTAAAGAATGATAAGCATGCATGCGATGTGTGCATTGTGTCCGTTGAAAATACATGTAGCGAAGTGAAGTCTGTTCCAGTTGAACTTTCTTATCCTCGAGCACAAACTATAGCTTCCTGAAACGGTGAGATTGCTCCCCTTTTCCTCCCCCTCGAGTGCAATTAGACGGAGGACATAAAACTATAGAGGAATACTTCCCTTGGATGGGACGGCCTTCTTTTTCGGCTTTGGGGGTGGACTTTGGCTTGAGATTTGGTGTTGGCTAATCAAGGGTTTAGTGCGAACACGGGCAGTGAATTATAGTTGACCCTCGCTTCTTTAACATGGCAGCGCCTGGCGTTTTCGGGTTTCTTCGGCTAGAATGGGACGGCTAGTAGGGGCTGCATCCTCAATGGCTAGCAGGATGTATGAAGAAAAGCGGCCCTCTGCGATAGATTACATACCTTTTTCGATGGCGTTGGCGTCGAAATCGCTGCCCGCGACACTGATACATCCGCCAACCGGGGTCTGGGTCTATATATCAGCTTACCTGGTTGGATACGCTTGTGCTCGGTGTCTTCCCAGACGGAGCCTTTGCACTAGCAGTCTTTGACAAGGCTTTGGCACTCGCAGTCACAGTCTTCCCGGTCTTGGTGATCTAGAGTATAAAATGAGGTCATAATTGGCCGCATATTCACCTTCGGAGCTAGCACAGCAGGCTTGGAAATTTTGTGCTGGGCTCGCTCAGGAAAGGCTGCCACGGGCATTGAGAGACCCAAACATGCCGCAAGGCTTGTCTGTTGCTGAGAGATGATGATATTTCCTGGTAGTTGGTCAACGGAGAGAATTGAAAAGTTCTGTGATTGAAGCTCACAGTTGTCCCATCTTTTAATCTCAGTGTCCACCCCAAACTGGTCGTGCTCCCGTGTTAGAAGATCGTATGGACGCACCCTATTATCACTTAAAGCATCCTCCAACGAAATTTGTTCATCCAAATCTTGAAACTCGTTGAATCCCCGCCATTCATCAATACATCAAGATCTTCCTCTGAAAAGAGTGCAGAACCTGCGCTGGCGGAGGACACGATCGAGGCAATTTCAAATGCCTGTTCATTCCCAGACCTGGAGGCTCGTCATCTGAGCACGCATCCGATGGTTCCTCGAGATAGTCCCAGTTCGACTCATTTTCGACGTCGGCGCAGCAGAGTGTGATTCGGTGTAGTGTTGGGAGTAGGGAGATGGCGGCAGGGAGTTTTATTGAGTGTATCAACATCAGAGTTCAATGACGGGAACGGGGAGACAGAGGGACGGATGGATGAGCGACAAACCTTTTTATAATGGTCGTGGCGGGTTCGTCGGCTATTGAACTTCCCGCATGTGCCACAACTTTATGTTTGTTAAACTCTTCTTTGTCTTCTCCTGTTTTCTGGACCTGGTGCGCGCCATATGAACTAGAAAGCTATCGGGACAGAGAAGAACAAAATGTGTGAGTGTCACTGGGTGAAGGCGAGACTCGAGAAAAACTATAACGCAGCAAGCCAGGAAGGGTGGAGGAGTTGGATCGTGGAGTGGGAGTGAGGATACTGATGCAGTAGCTTCAGTCAGAGCTGCTTCAAGTCGAGCCAGCATACGAGGGAAGCGAACGAAAGCAAGAAAGAAAGTCTTGATCCGATTGATCCAGTGACCGCCGAGCCAAACACAACCACGAACGATCACTGATCCGTGCAGCCGACGGCACGGCACAGTCCGGCATGATGGGCAAAAAATGAGTAAATGTCACTTGGGGTGGAGTGTGTTGGGGTCAAGTGTTATTTTCACACTTACCTTGAGTGAGCCCGAAATCACTCAAGTGGGACACACTCGGGTTGAGTGTGAAAATCACATTTTGAGTGAGTAGTCACTCAACCTGAGTGTGTTTTTGTGCGCGTTCACATTGACATTGGAGTGACTCGGAGTCTCTGCTACTTCGTGCCTCCGAACTACTCATCCCGAAGTACAGAAGGCCGGGGTATAACTCACGCTTCGGTCCCATCTTGGTATTCACATTCCATCCTGAGCTAGACTGACAACGCTTACGCAGATTTGAATCTGTGAGAGTTCTAGAGCAGTCAGAAGAGGTTCGGGAAGGGCGGGGATTGGACGAGGGGGATGAAGAGAAAGAAGGACGGATATTGAACTCGGCATGATCATGACGTTTCCGGGGGTCCGAGGGAACGAAGCGAGATCGAGACGCGACCGTACGTGAGTATCCCCAGAGTGGCTTCTCCAACGCCAACCGAATCGAAGATCGTAGTATTGGGGCTTGCCTTTGAATGTGAATATGGGCATCAGACGTCGAGAATTTCACAGGCTGAATGAGGAAGCTTGGGCGGAGTATAACGATGGACAGACTGGGAGAAGTTAAATCAGCGTGCGAGATGACTAGGGTGAATCCTATGCACAGCGAGTCACTACGAATCTTCCGAGGCGGGGAGACGGCGTGACACCTGAGTTTCGTGGTAAGTGACATAGTTGAGTTTTTTTTTTTTTTTTTTTTTTTTTTTGTGGGACGTTAAATTGATCAGGAAAGAAGCTCTCAGACGAGCCTTCCTCACTGGGCTGCTTCTAACTTCCCCAGAAACCCGCCACCCAGATCATCGGACCGACAAGGGACGGCCCCCCTCTCCCGCCATAAATGAAGCCAGGACTTGGAACCCAGCCGACAGTATCCACCCGAGGAAATGCGCAACCGCACACGCACTCGATTTCTCGCAGGCGCCGTGTGGGGTTTGAGCTAACCGCTAACTCCGATCCATTTCTGGATCATCATTGTCGACGGCTAACCCACACCCACTAAAACCCCGGTCTCCTTGGTCCAATCTTCAAGGAGTCTGTCTTTGTTGAGTAGTGTCTTCTGCCATGTTTTAAGCACTAGAGACTTGTTGATTGATTTATTCCCATATTTTGCCTTGTTGGATAGAAGGCAGTCAAGGGCAATCCGCTTGTTGATGGTTTTCAACCATCTGTTCTTGATCTCCTGGTCAGATGCTCCACCTTTCTCCCGAATTATTCTCTCGTTACGAAGACACCATATCAGGTATGCTGATTCGGACACCAGGATTCTGAATAGGCGAGTAGTTGCTCAATCACCCCGTGTAATGGCGCCACACGCCATTATTTCCCCGACTATAGGTTTCAGTTCGTTGCCTGTTTTTTTTTTCCAGACCTCACTTGCAAGATCCCAGACTTGGGATTGACCAGGAGCATCACATTGTGTCAGAATATGCTCCACGGTTTCCGTGATTTCACATCCTTGGCAGACCCCTCTCTCCTTGAGTTCTTCTATTTTCTTCCAGTAGTTTCCGACTTTGTAGCCATCGTGGATTAACATCCAGAGGAAGAACTTAATTTTTCTAGTCAGGTCTTTGTGTTTTGTTGAGCCCCAGATCATTGCCGTCGACGGGACGGTTCCATTTGCATCAGATGCGGCGCCTTTGGCATATTCCATGTTCCGCATGGTTCTTTTGCGATTCAGAGCTTCCTGGTAAGTCTTTTTCGACATCTTTCCTTTTCTGATGATCTTGTAGGCCAGCGACTGGGTTATGACCATCGGTTTCACGCCCGGGAGGGTGAGTTCGGGTGCAATTTCAACGTCCATTTTGTCTTCGTTGGGTTTGTTGCATCCCTCAGCCGCCAGTGCGTCCGCTCCTTCATTTCCTGTGTCGCCAGCATGTCCTTTGACCCATTTCAGGGTGGTTCGCGCTTTGCGCCCCCGTAGTTTTCCTACTGTGGCCTGCATTGCTCTGGCATTTGATATAGTTGAGAACCCTTCGTCCTCCCAGCATGACAAATTTTTTGTGAGTCCGTCTATGGAGTACCTTGAGTCACTTATTATTGTCAAGGGGATATCATTAGGGCATGCCTCGCATGCTTGTTTTATTGCAAGGATCTCTGCCACCTGGTTCGATGGGTTCAACGCTGTTGGAACCCGAGTGGCTATATTGCGGATATTGCCTTCACCGAAGAACACCCCACTACCGGTGGTTGCTTCATCTCTGCCATTATTCATCGCTGATCCATTGGTGTGTGCAATAATTTCTTCCTCATCGGGCTCGGGATCAGGTCTGTTGTCTGGGGCCACATCGCTTCCATCCACTCCCTCGGTAAAGATTCGGAAGGTATCTGCCAGTGTTCCGTGGGTTGTAATTTTCGAGTTGAATACCCTCGTGTCAGGGTCATGCGGGGGAGCCACATTGAACCCGGTTTCCCAATCCTCTGGCTGTGGTAGCATGGGGTTCCATTTTGGGAGGAGGGAGTCGAGCATTAATTTTGCACGTCGGAAACATGCATTCGGATCTTCACATTCAGGGTGGGATTGTCTCGTCCCTGTGCACGCTGCACATCGGCGGTGCCTTGCTGTTTGCAGTTTCCGCGCCAGTATTTCTGCATCGGCCACCGACACAACCCGGTGTATTTCTTTCAAGCATTTAACAGTTTTTTTGTGGTGTTGACCCCCGGTGAACAGGGTGCGGAATGCGGTAGATTTTTGGTGGAACCAGATTGGAGCTGATCGTTGGATCTCTCTTGAGATCGCTAGACCCTCCATCCGAAGGCCATTGTCTCTGGCCGCTTCCACCATTATGGTCATATTGAGAAGAGGATCTCGAGAGCGAGTAAAGTATAAAACTTGTATATTAATTGGGAGGCCAAATGTACAGCTTATATACTGTAGAGAAAAGTATCTGGAATGTACTACTACTCAAGAGAATAGAGGAAAGCTGAGTAAGAGCTGAGTAATTAGAATCGGGGAGAACCTCGGGGAAAGTCGGCGGCTAGGTAAAGCCGAACCGTGGGAATAACAACACTCCCCCTCAAGCGCGAGTCATACCGAGACGGGAGACGAAGTACTCGTGCTTGGATTTGTCGAGGGCTTTGGTGAACAAGTCCGCGGTGTTCTCCGAGGTAGGGCAGTAGGAAACTGACACTTCATGAGAAGCAAGTCTCTCCCGAACAAAATAATGCCGAACGTCGATGTGTTTAGAACGGGCATGAAAACCGGAGTTTTCTGCAAATGAAATTGTTCCCTGATTATCGACGGAGATGTGTGTGGGAAGAGGGGAAAGGAAACCAAGTTCTGCGAGTATGTTGCGAAGCCAAAGAGCTTCACGGACAGCAGAAGACAAAGCCATGTATTCGGCTTCCATGCTGGATAGGGCAGTGGTGGGTTGCTTCTTGGAACTCCAGGTGACGACTCCCCCTGCAAGCATGGAGAGGTACCCGGTGACGGATCTGCGATCGTCCGGAGAATTTCCCCAGTCGGCGTCGGAAAATAACTCAATGAGGGAATGAAGATCCGAGTTATACTTGATGCCGAGATTGATAGTTCCGCGAAGATAACGAAAAATGTGTTTCACAGCAGTGAGATGCGTGGGACCGGGATTCAGACTGAATTGTGATACAGTCTGAACTGCGAAGGAAATATCGGGTCGAGTGCAAATAGCAGCATACATAAGTGAGCCGACCATGTGTTGGTAAACTCGTTTGATCTCGGGGTAAGATTCCGAGTCTGGCGTTCTAGCGAGTTTGACGTGAGAGTCCATGGGCGTGGCGACAGGAGTGAAATTATGCATTTGGAACCGCTCGAGAATTTTGGTGATATACTGGGACTGGCTCAGAAAAATTGAACCATCAGCATTCCGAGTAATTTCCATGCCCAAAAGCTGGCGGATGGGGCCGAGCTTTTTGATGTTAAACATGGATTCAAGCTCCGATTCCGCGGCAGCCATGAGAGCCGGTGAAGATGCAAGTACTGTCATATCATCAACGTGAACACCGATGATTGTGAGGTCGGCACCGTTGCGCTTGATGTATACGCATTGGTCCGAGAGAAGTCGGGTGTAGCCGTGAGAAAGGAAGGAATTATTGAGCTCCAGATTCCAAACACGGCCTGACTGTTTAAGGCCATAAAGTGCTTTGTTGAGTTTCCAGACATGGGTGGTGCCGTCATGATAGAGTTCCGACTGCTGCATGTAAATCTCTTCATCAAGTTTACCGTTAAGATATGCGCCAATCACGTCAACAACGTGAATGTCAAGATTATAGCGCGCGGCAAGGGCGAAGAGCAGTCGGATGGTTTCCATTCGAACAACGGGGGCAAAAGTCTCGTCGTAATCAATGCCTGGAATTTGTGAGAAGCCTTTGGCAACAAGCCTGGCTTTGTAGCGGGTGATGGTGCCGTTTGCATCACATTTGACACGGAAGACCCATTTACAGGCGACAGCTGTCCTGTCTTTGGGAAGTGGGGCATGGGAAAATGTGCCGAGTTGGCTCAATTGATCCATCTCGTCATCCATCGCTTTCTTCCGCTCAGACCAGTCGGGGCGTGATTTAGCCTCGTCAACTGTGAGTGGGTCATTGGAGATGGGATCAGCAACAACAGTGAGGGCATAGCCAAGGTGAGCACTGTCTGGTTTGGTGTATTTTCGGGTGCGCGGGCTGAGAATAATGTTTTCCTCGGTGATTGCACTGCTGATATCTCGCGGAGCTTTCCGCGGTGGCGATGGCATGGGAATAGAAGTGGGGGTACAAGATAAGATCGGAGTAAGAGTGCTTGTTGTGGAAGCACTTGAGATAGGTGCCGGTTGGGTAGGTGTTGTCAGCGTAGCCTCAGGCTCAATTGGAGCTGATTCTGGGGTAGATTCCAACATATTCTCCCCCTTGAGCTGAGGTGGAGCCGGCATATCATAAGAAACAGTGTCGGTAGAGAAAATGATGTTCCGTGATGTAAGAACTTGACGTATGTTGGGATTATAATATCTCCATGCTCGGGACTCGTCGGAGAGGCCAACGAAGATGCAGGCACGAGTTTTTACTCCAAGTTTGGAGTGTTTCCCGTCCTGCTGCAAAACTTCGCATGGTGTACCAAACTCCTGGAGTGCAGCGACATTGGGCTTCTTGCCCCAAAAGGCCTCATCTAGTGTAATTTGATGGCTGAGAGCACGCGTGGGAGACCGATTTTTCAGGTATGTTGCGTAGGCAACAGCCTCGGGCCAGAGAAACAAGGGAACATTGTGAGTGGCAAGCATGGCACGGCATACTCAATAAGAGTGCGGTTGAGCCGTTCAGCAACACCATTTTGCTGTGGGGAATATGGTGCTGTGAGCTCAAGCCGGATGCCGCGGGAGCGGAGATATTCGCGGGCATCTTGGGAAATATATTCCTTGGCATTGTCGCTACGGAAAGCTTTGACACGTTTGCCAGTTTGGGTAAAAATGTAGGCATCATAGTCTTTCATCCTGCCAAGGACTTCCGTGCGCTTCTTCATGGTGCAAATTATGGTGCGCTGTTTAGCACCATCAGTGAAGCTGATATAGTACCGCTCGCCGTTGATGCCGGTGACACGTGCGGGTCCCCAGACATCAGTGAATGTCATTTCACCAATTTCGGTGTACTCACGTTCAGCCTCGGCTGGAAACGGAGCAACACTTGATTTGGCTTTGATACAGGTCACACATTGGGCAGAAGGGGTTGTAGAAGGATCAACATTCATTCCTTCAACCATGTTCTGATTTTTCAACAGCTTGATGGATGCTGGAGAAATGTGCCCAAAAATGCGATGCCATTTGTCCCAAGAATGAATAGGAGCAACGGCGGCGAAGGCAGGAGTGAATGAAGAAGGCGGAAGAGTGGGTGTGGGTAAAGATGTGGTAGATGCCGAAAGAAAGTGATGCGGCGGCAGGCACAGAAGTTGTGGCCGGCATGGCTCGGAACGAGGAAGGTTGATCAGGTCGCGGTGGTAGTAATCTTGACATGGTAAAGATTCTTGCCAGTCTTTTTCCCGCGCATGATTTCCTGGCGCTTAGGGCCCGGAGTAAATACATGCATAAGGTCACCTTCAAACTGGAGGATAAACCCGGCACCGGTGATGCGGCCGATTGAAATGAGGTTGTAAGGTGCGTCAGGAACATGAAGGGCATCTGTGAGGGTGATGTTGTAGGCCGAGTTTTTCACATGGGAAGTGACGGCAGCAGTGCCGGTTCCGTGGCATCGGGCACTTCCAAAACCAGTTACTGTGTGATTCCCCACAGTGGCGTACGACTGGAAAAATTCTCGAGACATGAGAATATGTTTGCTGGCAGCCGAGTCAGCAATCCAGGAGCCATGGGGAAGGTGTGATGCACTGTCCTGTGCCATAGAAGCAAAGTCGGTGGAGGTGCCAGAGTTAGATGATGATTGCGCCAAATGCGCCTGATGCTTGCTCGCGTATCGCTGTTTTGATTCGCGAGTGTTCTGCTCCTTCTGGGCTGGGGTGTACGTTTTCCAGCCTTGGCATCACGGCAGTCCCCAATCATGTGTCAGATCCTGCCACAGCCATAGCAGGTAATTTTCGGGTTGAATTTAGACTGTTTGCCGGATTTGTGTTTGTGGTAATGGGCCGGAAGTG
Source organism: Mycena alexandri (assembly GCA_029233265.1). Lineage (NCBI taxonomy): Eukaryota > Fungi > Basidiomycota > Agaricomycetes > Agaricales > Mycenaceae > Mycena > Mycena alexandri. Next base: position 175,965 of record JARJCM010000173.1, read on the forward strand.
CTACTTCTTCAGAAGAGGGCTTGGCTTTACGACGGCGGTCCTGCTCAAGAATTCGAGCTACAAGTTTGCTGGAATCTGTCAACGATGCCGTGTCAATCCCCGAGGTAAAATTATCCCAGGAATCTGGCAGTGACCTGAGAAGGGTGATAGACTATTCCTCCTCCGAGATTTGTGTGCCCTGCCCTGCTAATTTGGTGCGCAAGGTCTTGAGGGTGCGAATGTGCTCCTCCACATTCCCACCTTCTTCAAGATGAAGACGGGAGAGTTGGCGGCGGAGCAACACAATGGCAATGACACCTTTGGGCTGATATGTGTCGGCGAGTGTTTTCCACACGGATGAGGATGTTTTGGCATAGGTGATGTAAACCAGTGGGTCATCCGAGACACGGAGTCGAATCTGTGAGAGGGCCTGGCGGTCCTTACGGTCCCAGGCTTGGATCTCCTGTGCCCGGGTGCCCTGAGGATCAACAATATCCCCGGTTGCATTAAGTGTGTGCACGGGGCGAGTGATATCACCAAGGACATAGTCAATTAGTCCCTGGTCCGTGAGAATGTCCGTCATTTTGACGGCCCATGTGGTGTAGTTCTCCTCACCTAGGAGATGCTGGATGCGGTAAGCAGACAAATGTGTGATGGGTGATTAGGCTGTAGGTGTGGTGCGAGAGGTGTAGTAGTGTGCGTCGCAAAAATAACTTGTTTGAGCTAGTAAGGCTTGGCGATGATGACGTGTGATAGTTTCGGGAGAAGATCAGTTACGGCGGGGGACCATAACCTATTGAGATGAGGATCTTGAGAGCGAGTGAAGTATAAAACTTGTATATTAATTGGGAGGCCAAATGTACAGCTTATATACTGTAGAGAAAAGTATCTAGAATGTACTACTACTCAAGAGAATAGAGGAAAGCTGAGTAAGAGCTGAGTAATTAGAATCGGGGAGAACCTCGGGGAAAGTCGGCGGCTAGGTAAAGCCGAACCGTGGGAATAACAACACTAACTACGACACATTATATTTAAGTCAGCAGCCATCAATAGTGTCTTCCACCAATCGCATCCGCAAATTTCCCTTAACCAACTCCCACTCTTTGAACCCCGAGTTTCTGTCCGCACCCATAACCCATTCGGATATTACCAGCCCAAGGGGAAACGGACTGCTGACAAGCTTCAACGCCTCTTCTTCCTTCAAATCACCCGATAGTTTTAACAGCTTCAGTTTCGGCAACGAAAAGTGCGGGGTGGCGGCGAGTCAAAGGAGCGCAGGGGAGGGAAGAGGCCTACAGCGCCGCAAATTCAAAACACGGGTGTTTGTGCACGCGGCAATTACCGATGCCAACTCGCCCCCTCTAAAGCCCCATCCATCCAGCCATACGTTCTTAGCTGAACCCAGCAACGCACCCATGTCGTCCACCACACCTAATATCGCCGAGTGTCCTTCGAGCTCGACGTCCAGCTGGTCCAGCTTGGGCAGAACGAAGGACACCAAGAAGCTCCGATATCTAACAGCGAACAAAGACAGGTTTGGCAGCGTCGCCTTATTCGCATTGGACCACTCAACACAGGAGACATCCCAAAAATGGAGATCCGCCAGCGTATCGTTCCCGTGCAAAACCGCCCTCAGTTTGAGCCACTCGACATCCAGTAGGTTTTCAAGGGTGAGTTTCGTGAGGCCGGCGTACAACGTGCCAGAGGTCCAAAGCGGATGCACACTCTTGAGCGTTAAATCCTTCAAGTGCATACCAGCGGGCATGGCAGGGTCAACCACACTGGGGTATTGACTGGCAGCGACCCACAAAGACTCCAGGCCATCCGCTCGAAAACCTGCCAATATTCCCATCACCGTGTACAATTCCGAGTGGTGTCCATTGTTTACCGCTAGTGACCGAACCCGCGGAAATATCGCCCGCAGGAGTTCGACAGATCGCGTCATGAAGTCTTCTGACGACATGAATTTAACGTCTCGCAGAGTGCCGTTGTCGTACGATCGAAAGAGTGGGGGTTTACATCAACGAACAAATCAGCCGTTGGTCCAGCTTTTCGAATGCATTCTTGCAGGAAATACGGGAGGACAGGCGGGGAAAGGTGGATTCTGCTCCAGAGGATTGCAAGACCAGCAGCAACTGCGCTCCAATGCCTGCAGACAGAAACGACGACGCGTCTCCGATTAATAAGGTCCAACCAATCTGCGACCTCTGGTTGAACCACCTCAACGAAGATGGCCGATAAGATTTCTGCCGCGAGAAGTGCAGCAAGAGAAGTCTGGTTGCGCAGCGAAGTGGTCGTCGACTGAGATGGCATGACGGAGAATCAAGACACTGATGTCGAATTTGCAAATTGCTCGATCACCACATGGACCATGTCCAGTCGGGTGATCGTAGGAAGTCATTGATTTGTAGACCTCAGAGCCGGAAATAGCCTGTAAATCGGTTCACATTGTAGTGTGCCAAGAGGCGATTTAGTCGAACAATAATCCGGGGACGGGGGTTTCTGCCAAGCTTGTCGGTCTCGTGAAGTCTCACCATTCAAAGAAATCGGCACAGCCATTCTCGGCAACTACCGAGCATCTCGGTGTTACCGATCGTCTCGCTGTCACCAAGCGTCTCGCTGTCACCGAGCGTCTCAATTGTCGCGCTGTCACCGAGCGTCTTTCGTCACACCAAGTTTCCCCATGGACGTCACTCGAAGAACCGACCCCGCTGCTACTCCTCACCCAAACATCCTATTCTTTTCATCTGAAAGACTGGCCTGCGCGACCAGACTTTTGGGCTGCTACACGTTCGACGAGCACTACCAACTCACTTTGATTTGCTCAGAATTTGAAGGCAACAACTTCGTTTACAAGACGCGTGTCCCAAGCAATCTCAGACAAATCAAGAGCGCGGAGCCACATCATGTATACTTTTTCGGCGAAGTCGGCAATATCTCCATAATATCCACAGTGAAATCCAAGGCCAGCTCCTGGACGGTCAACGCTAGCAATTGGGAATCAAACTCACCCGGAATGCGCAGACCAGGGGTGATAGTCGAAGAATTAGCTGCATGTTCATACACAGCATGCCCAACCCTATGAAGAAAGCGCTCGAACTATTCAGACTCGATTTTTTGGCGTTGAAAGAAATCGTACTCGCAGAGGCTAACGAAGTACGCCGACGGTGGGCTGACGATGACGATCTAACCCCGAGTCAGAGAACCGCTATATCTTCTCTGTGGTACGAGCAAGCAAGCAGCGAATACACGGCCAGTAAGGCTTCAATTAAAGTGGACTATAGTTGTTACAACCGAGGTCAGAATCCTTTGAGAATCAAAGCCTTTTCGTCTTTCGTTGCCCATTTTGAATTTCATTTGACGAAACTACAGATTTTTAATGGCACGATTACCGAAGGTGAGATCGTGCTTGTAGATGCCACGATGCATAGAAGAGATACCTACGTGGATGGTGTATTGACCAAGGTCTGATACGACGGCACAATAAGCGAGACAGAATCTAACGATGTTACAGGAATATATGATTGTCGCCCATAGCATCGAGATAATCAGCACAGCCGACGCTGTGGATGCTGGATTCATCGACCCTTCGGCAGATTTGCGAGATAAATTGGAGGTCGCACTGCACATTTCGGAATGAGGAGATGAAGTTTGAACGACGACGATGAATTCAAATTCGAACGAGAAGTAGCGAGGAGACACATGTAATAGACTGTAAGTCACGACAATTCGAGAAAGGTTATGGGTCCAAAGTCAATAGGCGATACAAGGAATAATAATTTTCGGTGGAGACGTATTGGAGATAACACGAGTACTGTCGCGAGGGATACGAGGACATCCGGCTTAGGTACTGGTAAGACTAGGGTTCAAAGGTGGGAGAGAAGGGGGAGCATTGTGGTGTACTCTGCAAACGAAAGAACTTTGGTATAAATCAATCCTAAAGGGCCAAGGGTAAGTAGGCAAATAAGCAGACTAATGAAGACCAAAGTACTGGCCTGAAAGTACACTCGAGCAGGGGCGAAATAATTCCCGCGTCGAAATGGGCATGCTGCATTAGAGCAAGTGTCACCCAACCTCCACTTCAGATCGTTGTCGCTGAAGGGGATCCCGAGTTCAGAAAAGTCGTTGTATTGATTCTGGTTGCCCCCCCAAGTGAAGACTCCGACTTTACGGAGGCCCCGAATGTGGCGCCAGAGAATGGGGCAGTTAATACCGCATGGACGATCCCAACTCGCAGTCGAAAAGGAGCTTCAATAGCGCCGCTTCCCAATGGCGACCGCCTTCTTAACCGGGGTCGGGAACCAACCCTCGAGCGCGCGACACTGACTGAGAAGACTCGTATACAGGGCGTAAATTTTAGAAGACGTTATGATCGTGGTGTTCAAGGTGGTCGTTGCACCGATGAGGAGCGTAAACAAGGAATTGTCCTTGCTCTCGGTGACAGAAATAGTGAAATTCTGTGCGGTACATCAGTTGTGAGCATAGAGAGAAGAAGTAATGTTCACCTTAGTTTTGGCATGATAAACGATATGGTTAGCCGTGGTATGAAGATATCTGCGGTCGATTCCCTGTTGATTATCGAGCGCGGTTACGTGGATGGAGTCTAGGAAGTCACGCCAGATGAAGAGGTTGCCACGAATAGTGAAAATGTTGAGGTCAGTCGTTAAAGCGAGACCGTAGGGCGGGGTAAGGAGAGAGGTGGAGAACGAGCCTGCCATTCCACTGCCAGATGAGTTGAGGACCTGATGAAAAGTGTCGACCTTGTCCTCCCCGACGAATGCCTTGAGCAAGCACTGTTGATTTAAACAGAAGAACGACTTGACGTGGTAGCAGGTGGAATGACCTGAGAAAGTGCATTAGAAAAAAGATTAGGCGCGAACAGAGAAAGAAAGACGCGCACTGGACCTAGCGAGCACCATTACAGATTCAAGACTGCAGTGCGGCAGAAGTTCACACTCGAACATCTCGGGTATAACAAGGAAACGATTGGCGGCGGCAGCAGCTCGCGAACGCAGACGCCTTCCCTCTCGGTCGTACACAGACTGCCGAGCGACCTCACGCTTCTTCTGACTCTGCCCACCCATTACTAACACGAAGAGTCAGCCGAAGAAAGTAAGGGATTTCAACAAGTCTCACGCACACGCATTCTTGCGTCGAATAGACTGTTACGGTGAATGACAGTAGCGATATAAGGCACGAAGCTGTTGAAGGAGTCGAAACAAGACATAGTGAAGTTGGAAACGTTGCTAACCTTAGGGTTTGGTGCAGACAATGACGGAGAAGGGATCACAAATGTGGCATTCCTACGGATTCGCCTCTTTTATAGTGGCCTCGGTTCCTGACTTTTCACGCGCGATTATACAAAGTCAGCCACACGTGAAAACTCGTGAAATGCAAACTAGATCAGATTCGTTCGGCGTAGTCTTTCGGCCCGTGCCTGAGTAGTAATTGAAAACCCCGAAGAATACAACAAGGCGCCCCTGGTTTGATTTGCAGAAGGCTAAATAGTTAGCTGCAAAATCAATTCGACGCGACTATACAAATCCCGCAACACGTGAAAACTCGTCAAATGGAAACTAGGGATTAATAACAATAAACCGTGGTTGCAACACTGAGGAGAGAATTGACTTGCCGATCAATTCAACGGAACAGCATCGGAATACACTGCCAGAATCTTTGAAGCGCAAGAAATCGGACGTCTCACAGCGATCAGCTTTGTTCCGCATAGTTATTCGGCCCGTGGCTGGGTGGTAATTGCAAAAAACCGAAGAATACAACGAGGCACCCCTGATTTGATTTGCAGAAGGCTAAATAGTTAGCAGCAAGTGAATTCAAACGGTCTAGGAGAAGATTAACTCCTAGACTGATTCAGAGCCTCCTAGATAAAAGGGTTAAACCAGCCCACATATTATACAGCAAGGCACCGCTGATCTGATTCGCAGAAGGCTAAATAGTTAGCCGCAAATGAATTCAAACGGTCTAGGAGAATTAACTCCTAGCCTGATTCAGAGCCTCCTGGATAAAAGGGTTAAACCAGCCCACATAGATTATTGCGCATCGAATGCAGGTGCATCCCATAGTCGAAACCGTTATCAGCAAAGGGATTCAAATCGAGCGGTCTAAGAGGAGATTAACTCCTAGGCTGATTAAGGGCCTCTTAGGGGAGGATCTGAAACCAACTCACCAGCATTATCGCACCTCCTCCGATGCAGATGCCTTTCTGTCTCTTTCCAGCGTTACAACTTCAGCACAACGGTTTTATTTTCGCTTCTCAGAAGCAGCCGAAGCACGAGATGACATTTTCTGGTCGCAGCGCATTTGGCAAGACACACAATATTTCTTTTCCTTTCTCGCTGGCTTGATTCCGGATAGTAGGCATGGCATTAACACTGAAAATGGTTCACGTAGAGTAGGATAGCTCGACTCCCAGATAACAAAAGTACTCGGATCCTACACCAGCAGCCCGCGTTCGATATTCCTAGCAGAATCTTTATTATCCATCGTGTTCCAAGGATAATCGAAGTAAAACTCACTCGCTAACGAGCATATCGACGAGTAGAGAGTCCTCCTTCTCCACGTTAATAACCGGTTTCCGCTTGCCGTGTTTGACAACCAGGATGTTTCCGGTCCAGGGGTTGAGGGCTCGCAAAGAGTTACAAGTGTTAACACTGCTGGTCGTAGGCTGTGTCGGTGGAACGTATATGATGGAGTAGGGGTGATTAAAGGCCAGGGAGCTCTGCGGAAGTCTATCGACAAAAACGCGTCCGGCCCCCATGTCGATAACGTTGGACGAGACGGTAGGCCTTGGCACCCACAAACAAGTCGTTAATGGACTCCAGTTTGGTGACCCCGTAGTTATAAGGGATAGTGACTGTCCGACGACGGCTACTACCCGTGGCATAGAGGAAATCATAGGCAAAATTGGGAAATCACTGAGAACAGAACTGAGAACCTGCGTTGCACAAACACGAAGCACTCACCGGCTCGCGACGGCGGACAGCCATGTAGACAAGAGTAACTTCTTCGTCGGTGGAAGGGACGGTCATCGTGGTTGAGTGGAAGATTCAGTTCACCCCTATCAAACTTGCGCTGAAGAACCCAGAAAGTTAGGGGAAGAAAAAAAAACACAAGAAAACATCTTACGAGTCAATTTTACAAATAAAGTAAACGCGCTGAGGTCCGAGTCCGACGGTGTTTCGTCGTGTCGAGCCTGTGGCGCAGATAGAAGCAAAGTGACGACCGCGAGCGATCCACGGGAAATAAAATAAAATAAAAAATAAAAAGGTAAAGGAGGACAAGAGACGCGTATGAGATCTTATGTGTGTAGCTGCCTACTTAGCACTGACTGGAACTACAGGGAACGTGAGGCCATCCCAGTCGTAGCTGATGACCGACGTGTCCCAATCTCTGTAGACGCGCGTCATCGAAGCCTCCACAGCTTGTCCCCGGAAAGGGGCTTGAGTGACAACCACATCGCATTGAGGACAGGTCCAGTTATCTTCCAACCAAATTCTGGCGCACGTATAGCAATGACCGTGGCCACAAGAGTAACTAAACCAGCGTTGAGATAAAGGATTAATCAGAGAAAAAATCAAAAGAGAGACGCACAAGACGGGGTGCGACCGGAGCTGCAAACATAATCCACAGCAATCATTGTGGTGACCGTCGACGTACGGAGGCCCAAATCCCGGGCGCCAAAGATCCTCGACAGTGAGGGGCTCTTCCCGTCCGAGTCTAATCCCAGGAGTGGAAACGACTATCGGGCGTTTTAAGAGCCTTGTCTTGGCAATACTGGATGGGCGAACACGGCGCAGAAGGTCATGTTTTTCGGCTTCGGCTTGTGGCTTAAGTGGATTTGTACGCCCAGCGGTCATCGGTTTTTTTCCGCGGGGGAGGCATAGGCATATTCAATCGTCTGCGGACACCGGGTTCTCCTTCTCTGTTCAACAAAGGGAAGAAAGAGAGAAGACTAGTCTTGGGCGGCGCTGTTCCTTCACAAAGAGTCAGTCAGCGAATAGTTCGACGGCATACTGGTGTACTTACCGCCAGCCTGACGCGCGCCGGTGGGCGACATGGGACAAGAAAATCGGTGACGGAATAAGCTAGTACGTGTGCAGCGCCGTTAACGCCGCTCGGTGTTGCCGACATCTCCTATCGGTATTGCCGACTTATCCGATCGGTGTCACCGAAGCCGGCTCCTTTTGACATGACTGCATTCGGCGCTCAGTTGTACTTGTTCGAGCAACCATTGTCCAGCGCTCTCCGACCATCGATCATCCAACATGGCGTGAACAAAACAAGTGTATGTCAAGTTGGACAGGATACCGCCGCCTGGTGGTTGGCCCGGTATGCGGTGCAAACGTTGGACTGCATCCCTTAACGTCCACGGGTAGCCCATGTCAAAGTTCTTCCGCCGAGAAAACCGAGAGCCATGCCGCTTCACGCAATGCACGCGAGACGCACAGATCTAACCGTTGACGTCGACTCGGAATCGGATTCTGAAAAAGAGGAGCCCGAGACGGACGACGATGAAGATGACGCCGATGCGGAAAGCCAAGATTTGGGCGAGGAAAACAGCGCAGACGACGGATCGGATGAGAGCCAAGATCCGGATGAGGAGGGAAGCGCAGAAGGCGGTTTGGATGTAGAAACCCATTCAGAGTCTCAATCAGGTAAGCATGGAATAAAAGATGTAGAAGATAGTGGCGTAGAGGGTGAAGACATGGGAGATGACGACAGTTCACTGAGTTCTCTTTCTTCTGATGACGACCAGCCGTGTGTGTTCTGCATTTCTTCCCATTCGCGTCTAATCATTTTCAGCGTCGAGAAGCGTTTTCTTACAGAGCGTTTTGATGGGGCGCATCTTTTAACGGTGGAAGAAGTAGCCATTATGTGCGGTGTCGACGCAAAATCTCTCCCGCACGCCTCTTCGCTCCCTCCGCTATTTTGCGCGTCTCTCGCTGGATGTTCAGATTTCAGCGAATCGTGTGTACTCCTTCTTTACTCGACATTAAATTAATCAATTTCAGTTTCGCCGAGCGGTTTCCTGGGGTGCAACTAATACAGGCTGAAGAACTCACTCTTTTGTGGTGTAAACGTTGACTCTCTCACCCCATTTTCCGCGCTGCCTCCTATATTTCGCGAGCTGGGCCGGCCGTATGTAAGCCTTCGAATCACTTTTTACTAACTTTAAACCCGTTCCAGTTTCTCGGAGCATAATTCAGCACTGCGCCTTTATAACGCCTCAGAAGCTGTGTTTCTTTGCGGCTCTTCCCTAGAAGCCCATTCTTCTGGTTTCAGGCAAGCGGTAGCGGCCAGCGATGAACAACGGCGCCACGTTGATGCAATGCGCGCACTCAATGCCACTCGGCGCCAGATCGCAATTGCTTCAACAACTCGGCGCCGTTCCTCCAGATTCCAAGCGACAGATGGCCGTCTAACATCTTCCCAGCTCGAATCTATTTCCACTACGGAGGTGCGTGGAAACGACAATTTCTGTTTTATCGGTCATCTGAGCGCGCTGTAGCCCGTGAACACCGCCATCGCGACCCCGTCTATTGTAAAGCCATCCTCGCCTCTGCTGTCCGCAGAATGCACGCTTCCTTCGGTCGCGAGAGCTGCATCTCCTGCCATGGACATTGACGCAGCACCTTTCGCATTGCCCACCACCGATCACTATGAGATTCAAGTGCGTATATTTTTTATTTTATTTTATTTTATTTTGTTCAATATCGCGCCAGGACCCCAAGCCACCTTCTATGGATGTGGATCCAGCTCCCCAGGCGTTCATTGCCCTCTGGCCGCACGCTGTGCCCCTGGAAAATGGAATGCTATCAGTACTTGTTCTTCCTTATAATGTCTTACCATCACTCATGATTCACACAAAGGCCACGCCCCATATGTCTTGGGAATGCGTTGCTTACGTACAATGCAGAGTAATTCTGCTAAGATTGCAGACAGCTCTGAGGGAAGCTCAACTGTTCTCTGCCGCGGACGCTCGTTTTGTGGCTCCAATAAAGGCCACTGTGGAAACGTTCTGGGGCCTCAACAACCGTTTGTTCAATCGCATTTCGGATTAGTGCCTGGACCAAAATGTCCATTTACTTGGATCAGGTCTCGTCGAGCCCCCAGTTGTGGTCATAGGTGCGTCTAAATCTGTGTGCCCTAGATTGTTTATATATATATATTGACTCTGCTTTACAGCCAATAATCCATTCATTGACGATGCCAGAGCGTTTGCTAACACTATTATTATGGCCGGTTCTCGCGTTACTTATTTAAGTAGATCGTCCTCGGCGCCGCCATCCTTATCCGCCAGCATGCAATCGCTATCCGGTTGCCTTGATTACTCGCTATCAGTGACATCTGCATTTGTATTTCCTATTTGTTAGGTATCTCGAATTAACGAACGTCTTTCAACTTGGAATCTACCAAGTCAGTGTTGGCACCATGCCGTTCAGTATCAGTAAGATTTGTGGCTCGGGAAACTTCTTCACATCAAGCGCCGGCCTAGCGTTAATGTGACGTCACAATAATAACATAACTCTTTCTCCTGTACAATGGCGACCAGCTCCCGGGACCCGGGAGAGTTTCACATACAGTGCAAGGCCTTGCTTCGCGACGACGGCGCATTCACAGCTTGGTTCGCCGCACACGACTCAGTTCGTACATGTTTCCCTTGGATGCAAGCACCTCGACTTACAGTTTGTTTGCGCAGGCCTGCGACAAGTGTTCTCGCGCGGGAAAAGCATGTGCCAAAGCCCTCGCACAGCCCGGCTGCACCGGATGTATTACTGCGAAAGTCCGATGCAGTCTTCAAGAGACTTATTTGTTCGAAAAAACAAAGCATGAGTTCGATGGCAAGCGGCACGAGTTCGATGCTCTTCGTTCGGCGAAGAAACCTCACCGTCGTACAGCTGCTCGGGGTCTTTTTTCCATCCCTATTGCTTGTGGCGCGACCGCTGCCCCCAATTCAACCATGCCACCTCCGCCCATGTTCCCCTATCCACCAATGCAATTCTCCGACGGACCTCGCGATTCCTCTTCCACCCCATTTGTTTCTGCAATGTTACACCCGCACAATTTTTTTCCTTATGGTCTATCCGGGCCTTCTTTCAATGCAAGTGGCGTGCGCAATCCTGCCCGTTTTATCGATCAGCACATCGATCCAGCACTGCTGCCTCTGGTTGAAGATTCCGCGGACACCAGCCGACTCGACTTTGTGAATATGCGGGCCCCCTCCATCTCGCGCATGATTCACCAAGGCGTCCAGACAGACAACGTTCAGGATCCCGTAGACGATCCTGTGCCCCCTTTGGCGGGCACAGTTGTACTTCCTGGTTGCCTACCGTCCTTTACGTGTTTACACGGGCTAATTCAATTGTTATAGATGTCCCTCTTGACACCTTGGACATTGAAGAACTATGCAATTTTGTACGTTCTCTTTCAGCTCGTGTGGCTTATCTCGAAGGTTGGTCCAAACCTTACCGTACATTCATTTGGGTTTACCCTTTTAAAGGCCTTCACTATTCGGCTTGTCCTTTAAACTCGCTTTCACGAGAGGAGATTCCGGCTCGTGAGTTACTCGTTTCGATCTACCTGCAGATAAATTCATTAAGTTTACAGAAATGGTTGCTCAATGTATCAGTGCGATCTTCAATGGCCATTTTGAAATGCTTGTCGCTTTCTCCGCCACCAAGCATCGCCTTCGTGCGAACACTTCTGTCGCGCCCGATGTTCTGCAACATATAGAGAATTTGTCCAATGAATGCCATAACAGCTTGAGCAAAATGCTGGCTCAGCTAGATGAAGGCCGTTGAAGCGCACCAGATGTATTCGCCTCGACCATTTCAAGTTCGTCAATGTAATTTTTTATTTTTATTTTACATAACTGAATAAAAATGCAATTGTCTCTATCTGTGAATATATGGCAAATTGACCGACCGGCGTCTCCGAACACTCAGCGTTTCCGAGAGATGGCTAATTTATTTTCATGAAACGGGTACCTCGGTGGGAATGTCGCGTGTGGACCGACCGGCGTGACCGTGCGCGCTGTGAGCGGGGCAGTTGTTGTGCCCCCCGCTCATAATGCCTAATCAAGAGCCTCGGATCAATAGTCCGGCTTGATTGTGATGTCCAAGAACGGCAGCTTAGTCTAGTGGTTAATGACACCTGCACATGAATTCAGGAGGCCCGGGTTCGAATCCCGGAGCAGCCATTCTTTTCCCTCGATCTGAGAGCCAAACTCAAATCATGCTTACAAATGGAGCCCACCGCGAGGGTAGCCAAACAAGGCCTTGGCCTGACAAACAACTTGCCTAAAAAACAAGTGGCTACCCGAACAAACAAACACAGCATTGATTTCGTTGATTTGGTTCAAGGTGACAGGGACGTCACCCTTTCAAAAAAATAGAAAGGAGGTGTGAGCGGGGCAGTTGTTGTGCCCCCCGCTCATAATGCCTAATCAAGAGCCTCGGATCAATAGTCCGGCTTGATTGTGATGTCCAAGAACGGCAGCTTAGTCTAGTGGTTAATGACACCTGCACATGAATTCAGGAGGCCCGGGTTCGAATCCCGGAGCAGCCATTCTTTTCCCTCGATCTGAGAGCCAAACTCAAATCATGCTTACAGCGCGGGTAGAGAATTTGTCCACAGAGTGCTATAAAAGCTTGAATCAAATGCTGGCTCGGCCGTACAAGGGCCATCAAAGTATTCGCGTGGACTATTTCCAGTTCGTCGTTTTTATTTTTATTTTTATTTATTTTTCTCTCCTTTTTTAAAAAATAAAAATAAAAATAAAAAATAAAAAACAATTGTCTCTCTGTGAGTATGTCGCACATTGGACGACTGGCGTCACCGAGCAAACAGTGTTCGCAAGCGTTGAGTAAATTATTTTCATACAGCTGCTTTCTCTACGAGAATGTCACGTATGGGCCGACCGGCGTTTCCGACCGCTCGGCGTTTCCGAGCACCCGGCGTCTCCGAGTGGCGTTCCCGATGAGGGCAACACCAAGGTGAGAAATAAATCCAGCATAGATATATTGACCAGATGATCAGTTGGGGTATTACAACGGATTTATCTGCGTATGTACGGAGAGTATGGGGCGACGAGAAAGAAAGACATAGTGACAAAAAGAGAGGTAGGGGAAAAAAAGAGGAGTAGACAATGAAAACAGCCGCGATATCATGTGCAAGGTGCGCACTGGTCCGAGGAAAGTTCAAGCAATCGTCTAATCTACCAAGGCTGTTAGCCAAAGCGCTCGAGCAACTGGCAGGGCTGAGGGCACCGACCTCAGTTTTTCGAGTGTTTGGTTTTTATGACCTTGGTATCGTCCACCACCATGTCGTCCAAAGTCGCGCCCGAGCCGGCGGAGCCGGGAGAGTCGTCCGGAGCAGGAGTGGAAACGACGACCGGCACTTCGAAATTAGCGAATGACGAAGCGACAGCCCGCTTCGGAAGAGCGGCGACGGATCGTTCGGGGGAGTTTGGGGCTATCGGACGAGTGCGTGGCTCTACCAGCTCGTCGGATTCAGACAACACGCGAATGCTATGCGCGTTCATTTGATAAACCTTAAGCGAGCGTTAGCCTAAATAAAATAAAAAAATAAAAAAACCCCAAATCACACGACGTTCAGCCACAGACCTTGCGTTCCTTGCGTTCTTTCCCCCCGTCGTCCGTCATAGAAAAGCAATGGAGAGACACGAGCCAGAGGACCAGGGTGCCCGGACGAAGGGCCTCGTAGAACTCCCAAGGGGGAATGAGCTCATTTTTTATGTTGCGGACGTCGAGTTGAACGAGCTTGGCCTTGGTGTGGTTGAAGTACGAACCCCCGTAGTCCTGTAGAACTGAAGGCTCATAAAAAGCCCCGAGCTTGATATCCTCGGCTGACAAAGCATACGCTCAACATGGTGGAAACGTAGAGGTAAAATTGAACACGCACTACTGTACTCGGGTTTGCCACCAGTCGACGGACCGATGGGCGCAACAACAACATCACACTGGGTGCAAGCCACCATTTGAAGGCCCTGTAAATTGTAAGCAAATTGCAAGTAAATTTATTAATTGCCCATTATTTGCTTCTCATTTGCAGGGTGTGCAAATAATCAATATGTTTATCATTTGCTCATCATTTGCCTATCATTTGCTTGGCGTGTAATTTTCAAATTTGCAGGCTCTGTAAATTGGAATCAAATCAGATGGCCAAACAACTCCAAAAGGCAATTACAGCTTTGATATCTCACCATCTTGACATCACAAGATCATTGCCTGGGAAAAGACAATAACAGTGCCTTAATGAATTTACTGTGCACTGTCTATGAAATCAACATTTAGTGGTTCTGCCCTTCTTACAGTGATAATCTCTACTTCTTGTTAGTATTGTGTTTGAACCTCGCTGGGGCATTTTTGTTTGGCAATATCTGTCTGTGATAGTGTATGACACGGGTTTGGGTAAACCCGTGGTATTACGGGCACGGGTGCCACAGGTGCGGGTGCGGCACTTGAATTTCTGAACACCGCAACCCGCAGCAGTACCGTACCCGAAATTACTGCGGCACTTAACCCGTGGTCCTCAAAAAAGTCTTCTGAGGGATTTGAACATGGGATCTGCTGTGTTCAAGTGAAATTCTTGACAAGAGCACTTACAACTGAACTAAGGAAGTATATTGGATGCTCATCATCAATTATAGAAGGAAACAGGTTGGATTGAACCACAGGATTCCTTTTTGGGATGACAGGTAAGCACTGATAAACAATGCTTGATTTGACTTGTTCTCCACCAATACAGCACCCAAAAATCTAGGGAAATTTTGAGAGGTGTGGGCCTAGTACTGGGACATGGTGAGAATCAGTTTAGAGCCCTAATACACCTTCAGTACATTATATTCAGAGAACATCAGGTTTTTCCAGTAAAAATGACAGAAAATAAAATTTGTGGGGTCATTTCTCTATGTCAATAGCTGGATCAGGGTCTCTAACTCTATACTACTTGGTTTGCTAACACAAGGGGCAAAAAAGTCGTTCCAAATGTTCAATGCATTTGTGTATAAGTTTATCACACTTCTCGATCATGTGCACCTAGGATGATGCGCTGGCTCCATGTGACCTCTTACCACAAACAGATATTGCCAAACAAAAATGCCCCAGTGAGATTCAAACACAATACTAACAAGTAGAGATTATCACTGTAAGAAGGGCAGAACCACTAAATGTTGATTTCAAAGACAGTGCACAGTAAATTCATTAAGGCACTGTTATTGTCTTTTCCCAGGCAATGATCTTGTGATGTCAAGATGGTGAGATATCAAAGCTGTAATTGCCTTTTGGAGTTGTTTGGCCATCTGATTTGATTCCAATTTACAGAGCCTGCAAATTTGAAAATTACACGCCAAGCAAATGATAGGCAAATGATGAGCAAGTGATAAACATATTGATTATTTGCACACCCTGCAAATGAGAAGCAAATAATGGGCAATTAATAAATTTACTTGCAATTTGCTTACAATTTACAGGGCCTGCAAATGGTGGCTTGCACCCAGTGTCATCGACTTGGTCGAGCCGACGTTTGGCAGCGGTCACAGCTTTAGGGATTCCAGCAGCCGCCGGAACCTGGAACAACGAATCAGAGACCTGGGCGCACGTTAGACGACAATGAACGCACCCCGTATTTCGGCAACATAGTCAACATGAGCACGTTGTGGGTGTCACTGCCCTCGATACCGGCCTTGCTCCAGTTTTTGACAATGGGGTGCTGGCAGACAGGTGACTTAAATAAATCAGAAAGGTGGACGAGAGAAGCAGGACTTACGCGACCGTTCCGCGTGTCCTCGTTTGCGTTGGCTGTGACGATTTGATTGGCCCCAATGACTTGATTGAGAAAAGTGTTGTACATCTTGACCGACGCTTGAGTGGGGACACCAAGAGCGATGGTATCCTTGATCTTCGCCTTGTCGTCGACGGGTTTAAACTACAAACGAATCGTCAGGGCGTGAAGCAAAAGAGGATGGAAGACGAGTTGAACTCACATCATCCCCGTCGTGCGCGTAGTAGTTTCCTTGAGCGCGGAGCATGGTGCCCATAGCGGGCCCGAGGATCTCGCCAACGACGGCAGTGCGCAACTCGTTCCCCGAGCGGTCCATAAAGCGGTGGTTTTTCGACCAGTCTTCGACGTGACGAGTGTAGTCCTTCGTATAATCGATGTTAGCGAAGGCGTCAACTCCCATCTCGAGAACCTGATCCGCGACTTTGTCGTAAATGCCAGAGGAGTTACGCTCAGCGTAGACAGCAGAATTATGCGCAGGGAGGCGGGGAGGCGCGTACTCGCCGAGGACGATGTTAGGACCGGGGATGGGAGGTGTGGAGGTCATAATGGAAGGAGGGCTTCCTACGTATAGCATCCCTACGGATTCAACTCTCTTTTGTAGAAGGGGAGCCCGACTGCATCGGGAGGAGCTGCACATCTGATCGAACCCAGCAAAGAATGCGCTGCAAATAGATGCAGGTCGCGGTGGACGCAGGAACAAAGGATCTGTCAGACCTCAGTATGCACTCCGAAGCGTCAGGAGCACAAAAAATGCAATATAAAGTCTGCGGGTAACTTGGCCAAATTTTTGAAATTGGCCGAATTTTTGAACTCAATGTGCCCTGATCAAACGAATACTTTCTCCTGTCAGCATTTGTTAAAGCGGCGCCTCATTTTCCCGCAACGAATGTTCGGATAGCAAAGAAGAATGCAACCGATCTCTCCTTTGCGTGACGTGCCCCTCGATCAACGCTGTTCAAGAATTTACAGGAGGTGAAGATGGAGTTCCAACGTACCACTTTCATTTTATTTTACTTTTTATTTTATTTTGTTCTTGCGGGTGTGTCAACGGTACGGAACGGAGGGATTCAGACGAGGGTTGAAGGAGCAGAGAAAAAAACGTATTGAATTTCTGGACGAGGCATTTTGGGTGGCAAAGGTCCGGTAAAATAGCTGTGATACGCGGGTGCGGTTCGAGTTACGATGAATTAAAGAAAGGCGAGGGGAAAATACACTGTCAAACGATTATGTCGATTTTCGTCGTGTCAAGAGAGAAAACCTGACGAGGTTTAAACACCACAAAGACACGATGCACACTGAGCAGGCTTACCCTGACGACTAAGCCGTTCGGCCTAGGAAAATCCCTGCAGGTCAACTTGCACTGCACGATGAGCAGATCCCGTGACCGGACTTCCGAGTCCGATGTGGTGTAATCGTCTGTGGACGACAACGTAGAAGAGGACGATGTAGAACAGACGGACGAGGGAGGTGAAAGGCCAGTGTTACTATTGTCGAGACAGCGACCAGCAGTGCAACGTCTAGTCTGCCATAACCTCAGCCATGCGACAGGCATGCAAACGGCTTTACTCATGGGCGTGTCCGGACGAAGAGAAACATGAATTCGACCGACTCCCGAGCTGGAAAGGTAGTTCCACGGGATGACATCTTCGCATCGAACATTCTGGGAGTCTGGTTAGAAGATGCATTCGACTGATGCAATGCCACCCACTGGGGTAAGCTCGCAGCGCGCTGCGACGACACTGGTCAAACAAGATAACTGCTTCTCGAAAAACTCGGTCATGCGTTCGGTGGCATACAGGGGAAGGCGAAGGACCACGGTTGAGCCCACACCCTAGGTCTGATAAGCTGATGCTTGGAAATATATCAAATGGTGCTCACGCCGAAATCCGCAGAATCTACACTCCCGACGAAACCAGGTTCGAACGGGGTTCCGTTGTGGAGAGTATACAAGGAGTCTCCGCTGCCATTGCACCGACGGCCGGTCCACGTGTGAACAAAGTCTCGGTCCAGTATAGATGCGGCAAACAAAAGAGAAGACGAAGCATAAATCCTGTCCAGTAGTCGCGAATAGATATCCTTGGCAATGGCCGCAAATATCATGGTGGAAAGCGCAGGAAGGTGAGCGAGGAGGTGTGGATCAAAAGCATCAGGGGCCAACGTTCTAGGGGCCTAGTGTTTGCATTTTTTAGCGGACCGGGGGTACTGATAGGGCGAAGGATCGTCCAGGGCGCGTTTGTGCAGAGATGGTGAGGGTAAGCCAGAGCTCGGAGGAAGGAAGACGAGCTGATGGCTACTGGAGGCATCGGCGGCGCCGATCGGAGTGTCAAGAGCTAAGCGCCCACGTGACGGCACGGGTGCTGTGAGCACCGTGTTGGCGCGCTGCAGTTGGTGGAGCCGGACTTGGATGTCCTCCGTTTCACTCACCTCAGCAACGGGCGCTGAAGTGAACTCCGCAAGCAACTGAGCAGCAGCCCGCTCTCCTTCTTCGCGTGTGCCATGCCTCTGAATAGTTTTCAGCGCGTGGTACCGCAGCCGGCGAAACTCGAGTCTCAAATCCTCGTTTTGGCGACAGCATATTTTGGCCTTGGGGAACGGCGTCAAAATTACAAGTGCTTCAAGTGAGGTAGCGCGAGATACCATCACGTACGGAGACTCACTACCCTTGCAGCTGGTAAAATTCACGATACAAGCATCGAGAGTTTTTCCTTGCGCTTTGTGGGCTGTCATCGCAAACGCGGGCATTATCGGAACTTGGGTCCTGTTTATCACTTGGGTTTTCTTGGAATGCGGGTGCTTGAACTTTATCTGTGTTGTGTCCCTGAGGCTGACTACGTGGTGTGGAGGCAGGTCCGGCAAAATTCCGAGAGTGGTATTGGGAGCCTCAACCACACAAGACAACACGTAACGCTTTCCGTCCGCGCCAAGCCGGTACCTAACACGGATAAGCCTGCCACTGCAGCCATTGACAACACCTCCTTCAACGTCGAAGTTCTGAGATATCATGACGGGCATGCCAATGACCAGCGGAATTTTACCCAACCGCGAGTTGGTCTTACCAGAATCAGCCTGCATCAGCTTTTCTATCAGCACTGGATTCGTTACTGGCGTACGCTTGGCGTGGGTGTCTTGCGCGTAGTACCAGTCCAGCGGTCGCCCCGTCTTCTTGGAGAACTCAAGGGCCATCTCGACGTTCAAGGTATCCTTCATGGCGTTCTCAGCCACTATGATAGGTGCTGAACTCCATTTTTCGCTGTTCCAGTCGATATCTAGGCGAGTCGCCAACCGCGTATTGAGCAAATCGTAATCAGCTGTAGTGCAGCGGCCTACTCGTAGGTGATCAAGTAGCTGCACGAATGGCTGGTTCTCTGGTCCGGTTTGGCGCATTATCTCGTGTAGAAATACGACGCTGGTGACGGAGAGCCACAACAGTTTCCCGAAAACGACTTTCTGGCCCTGCTTGGTGCCTGCACTTGAAATAGTCGCTTTATCAAGGTGAGCGTACAATCTCTTTTGACCGACCGGTGGTAACTGAGCAAAGTCGCCAGCAAAAACTACGCTGATACCTCCAAAAGCTAAGTCGTTCCCTTTGGCGACACTTAGGGCGCGGCTAATGTCATAAAGGAAAGGACACCCAATCATCGATATCTCGTCAATGAAGAGGTAATCCACGCCCTCCCACATTAGCATCAAGTCCCGTTTGGCCAAATACTTTATTAGCTGCACTTAAGTAGTTGGTGGTGTAGACCGATGTAGAACTGAAGTTTCATACAACTTAAGTTCTCGATGTATGCTAAATTCAGTGCAATCCCACTGTAGGTACATAGGGAACTTAAGTTCACATGAACTTAAGTTCTTGAGGGGACTTGAGTTTATGAGCAAACTTAAGTCTGGAAAGACTACTGAAGATGTTGATGGAACCTATGTTGCAGTCATACAAATGTTTGTAAAATAAATACTTAAGTGTAGAACTTAAGTTTGACTCGACTTGAGTTCCTACCGACACTTAAGTTTTGTGGGACTTCAGTTCGACGTTCGGACTTCAGTTCTGAAGAAACTCAAGATCTGGAGTGGCACTTGAGTTCCATGCTATAGGCAAGGGGAAAAAAACACACCTTGTCCTGGGCTTCCTGACTTTTGTTCCGCGCAAAACTTAAGTTCAGTGGGACTCAAGTTCGACATCGAGGCTTCAGTTGCGGAAACTCAGGTTCTGAAGTGGGATGAAACAGGACTTTAGTTCTGTGCCACAGGTGAAGAATTTAAGAGAGGAAACTCACCACAGCAGAAAATAATTTGCCACTTGCCACCAAAGTAGAATTTAATCAGGTTGAAAGCACCGACTGGCAGTAAAACTTGGGGCAAAGGCTGAGTGACAGGGGGGGGGGGGGGATATACTAGTGGTGGTGGTGGTGGTGTGGAGGAGAGAAGCAAGAGTCGGCTGTGTGGCCACCGGCGAACCTTTGTTTGGACCAATTGATGGCATCATTTCCATTGTCCGACTTTGCACCTCACATCTTCTCTTCCACCAACACCATCATGCCATGCCACCCACCTCATCGTCTGCAGCACCTACGCATACAACACTCAACCCTGCCTACCTCTGACTGCTGTTCAGTGATCTTTTCTGTAGTCACTCCGGGCCACATCTCGTTCACTCGCTCTCAGGCTCGCCCCAACTACTAGGCTCCATCTGGTGTAACTTAGTACCATTTGGTGCGTGAATCACACTCTCTTCTCCTTCGTAGTACTCACTACAGTCCCTGACTTGTCTTACAATGCTCAGAGTGCCGCAAGTTTGTATGTTACATTCTGTCTTCCATCATTCAACTCTGAAGATCCACTGGCCCAATAGGTGTACACAGCCCCCCTCCTCAAGTCGCGCGTGGCTCGCTTCTTTGCACAGCTACAAGTATTTCATTCCAGCCAAACTCAAGTTCCAATCAATTTGTCAGAACTGAAGCTGCATGGGGCTTAAGTTGTCCGACGGGACTTGTGTGCATTGTGGGACTTAAGTTGCAGTGTAGGACTTGAGTCGTCGGCCGGATTTAAGTGGTGGCACGAACTTAAGTGCCAACTAACAGAGGCCCGCTGGGAGGCATACAGGGCGTGTTAGCAGGCTGGGCGCTGAACTTAAGTTGTAGGGCACTTAAGTTCAAAGTTGGTCTACAACGCCTAGAACTTAAGTGGAGCTCCTTTTATTTCATGTTTGGCTTTTGCGGTGAGCGCGCTACAATAATGATCACCAAGCATCAAAGCAGCGTGGAGGGTCATCCCAGAGATATTCCGCGCGGCGACTCCGGTATACGATGCGAGTCGAAACCTGCGCGGTTGCTTGCGAGCAACGAAGAACTCTTGCATCGCGTCAATAACTCGGGACTTTCCAGTGCCGCCAGGACCACCTAGATGCATCCGCAAAGGGTCGCAATTCTTTTCCATGCTGTGCTGGGCGACCATTGAAAAGGCTCTTGCCTGCTCCGGATTGAGGGTATACTTGATGATTAAATCCGGAACGTCTGAAGTAACCTCGGGCTGAACCGGATTCACGACTTCTTGGCGGTCGAGTAAGCTGGCAGCATCGCGTAGCAAAGGTTGGTTCGGGCCAAAGATAAAGTCTCTGAACGCAGGCGTCTCCTTCGCTAGGGGGGGCTAAAGCTGGCTGATCAGACACCGAATCAGTACTCAAAGCATGACGACGGGAAGATTCCTTTCGCGTCTCGTAGCTCTTGGCCCAAAGAGCTTCAGAAGTAGGGTGCGATTCGTATACAACCTCGTGCATGCTTGCCCCAGCTGGGATTTGGCTCTCAGTCACAGAACGGCTGCCAAGCAATCCGCATTCATGAGCGTGCTCCAACGCCTTGACAATATCCTCACGGACACCCTCTATCCGGAGCAAACGGGAAGATTCCATCGAGGAGAGATGTTCAAGTAGGGATTCGTCAGTTTCTTCACCAAACTCATCGGTTAAATGACGACTGGTGTCGGTGGTCAAGCCATGCCTGCGACGGTTGCGGTGCTCATTATAATGCGCATCACGACTGTCTTTGCATTCGTGGAGGAGTTGCATGTTCTCTATACGATCTACATGTTCTGGGGGACAGGTTAACAGGAACTCCTGGTACGCCTCGCTCCATTTCTGCCCAGGTTCTCTGAGGTCTACGGCGTGGCGCCACGGCTTGAATAATATAAGCATGAGTCTAGCGTGCTTCTCGACCAAAGCTGGATCGCTCCTCTTGGGCAGTGCGGGGCCTATAGGGACCGGTACCTTCCTCTTGAAAAATGAGTTCACCTTGATTACGTGGGTGGAGTCTTCCAAATGATCGTTATGGAATGGAACCCGAGGGCGGCAATGACCTTCAAAGTCTAGAACATCCTCTTTCAAGTACATGGTGTTCGGCTGGTCTGGTTGCACCATAGGCTCATTGTCGTCCTGGTTGCCCTCATCATCCGACCCATCGTCAGCATACTTCCGGCGGTTCAACCTCAACTTCTCTGTCTGCGCCACAAAGTCCCATACAGATACATCATCAAGCAGATCTCCCTCTTCTGATAATCACATGCCTGTGTAGCGGTGGGGACGAGTTGTCCGGAGCTGTCGAGGGTAAGGGTGATATCGTCGTTTTCTTCAACCAAGTCTATGATCATATCATCTACAAGTCCTGTGTGGCGGGCGTCTTGCGGATCTTCGTCATCGCCCGGGTCGTCTTCGCCGCTAACCATGTCTTCGGAATCAAGATTAGGATCGGGACTGACAGAAATATTATCAGAGGGTGTAGTGGGGCTTCCAGGAATATCATCGGATGGAAGAGAAGAATGTGTGTCTGCAGGTTTAGCTTCTTTAACGGGGTAGCACTCAGAGCTGGGGTCTTCTTTGTTGACGAAACTCTCGAAACTGGTCCAGAATAAATTGACGTATTCCTGGTTCGTGAAATGGTCCTCAAAGTCCATCAAATACGAGGCAACTTGTTGAGCTGACAATTCTTGCTTGGCTATTAGGGAATGCGCACATCGCTGTAACATCCGTTTGGCCCTTGCAGTGAGATCGTCCTCTTCCGCGTTGAACTCTCCGAGCTTGTGCAGTGCACCTTCCAGAGCGGCATAGGCGAGGTGAGCCTGAAGCTGAGATTTTGTTATATAATCCGTAATATAATACAAAATAGCTTTTGCGGCAGGACCAGACCCGATGAATTTCAAGTCCATGTTGCAGTGGATAGCTCGAAGCATAGTCTCGTTAAAATTGTTAACGAGGCCGTCCAAGGTACGCAAGCGCAATTCACCGGTTTCGGGATCGAAAACGCTGAGCGGCGTCTCATTGGCTTTGTCTAGATCGAAACGACAATCCTTATCATGCCCCTTGCAGTACTTATAGCAGGTCGCAGTATGTCGGTGGCGTTGGCAACGCTCTGCTAGGTTATGTAGATCGCGCTTCTCTGCTTCCAGCATGTCCGCTGGGTCTATTCCAGGGCCAGGGCCACGTGTCGCACATGGGTGGTGCTTTTCCAGAGGAGTTTGGAGGTCAGGACGCTGGGAATCTTCGGGAACGGAGGTCGAACTGGTGTCGTCCAAATAAGCAATCAGCCTATTTTGAAAATCTTTGTTACCGCCGTTCTCAAGGGCTTTCTCCTTGATCTCATTGGGGTTAAGACTTCCAGCCACCCATACCATCATATGACAATGCAAACTTCCGCGACCTTGAGCTTCTACGGTTCCGTAATACGCATTAACAACACCCAATATACCGCCTTCTTCTTGATTTTCGGTGTCAGGATCACAGCCCAGTATCGTTCTAATGAAAGCTTTGAGGTAGATATTAAAAAATCTGGCGGCCACGGTGGGGTTGCGGGCGATAGTTATGGATTGTTGCACGTAATCTGGGATATCTTTGGGAAGTAGACAATCGAGATCAATGTCGTCGCCGGCCAGAAACTTGACGAGGGGATTGTAGACGTCTGCAGGGTTGATAGTGAGGTAAAAGCTGGGAAGACCCTTTTCAATCATGAGCGCTCTGATTTGATTGCGCATTACGAGTTTGGATTGAGAAGAACCCGGGACGCAGGAGTTTATAAGGCTCACTTCTTTCATGAGACGCAAAACACGTCGTTCCTCTGCATTGTTAGCGGTCACATTATCGCCTGCGGACCCGCGTTCCGCAACTATATGAACAGTAAGAGGCGATACAGTCCCAAACTGAGCAGCT
This sequence comes from Mycena alexandri, assembly GCA_029233265.1. Lineage (NCBI taxonomy): Eukaryota > Fungi > Basidiomycota > Agaricomycetes > Agaricales > Mycenaceae > Mycena > Mycena alexandri. Next base: position 199,957 of record JARJCM010000173.1, read on the forward strand.
ATGTGGTCAAAATTTGAACGCTTAGCTTTCAAGTGAGTTCTCAAAAGCAGAGCGCGCCGCTGAACCATATTGAAAGCCGTGAACAAAAACGAATAGTGCTCTTGGAAGCGGCGATCAGCCAGATTGAACAAGTGCTTGATGTGCCGTTTGAAGCCAAGTCGGTGCACCTATTTTTATCTTCGAGGCCTCCGAGTCCGTAGGGGAACAGAGTCGGGTACATCATGGGGAATAGATGAGGATTCGTAAACTCGTTTGCAGGGTTGGGGTCATGGGGAAGTTCAAGGTAGTTGGAGCCGGGTTTCCGTAGATGCCTAAGTGCCGCGGACTTGAGCTCGCTAGAGGGAGCGTTCCCGTCGACATCGGTCACTACAACGCTCTGGAAAGGAACATGTGAAGGGGGCGGCTGAAGAATTTCGGAAAGCTGCGGGACGTCCGGTTCGGCTGAACCAGGCACATAGTCGGAAGTTGTGACATCGATTCCAGTGTTGGGAATAACATGTTGTATGTGGAAAGGAAGGACAGCCTCTTGCGGCAAGGCATCAAGTTCTGAGCTGTTTATGAGCACGTCGCGGTAAAGGTGGTTGTGAGTCTTCAACCAATTGAGAGCGTTCAGAACGCGCTCTTTCCTGACAATCAACGGCTTGGCTTTTTCCTTGAGCCATTCAGCAGTAGGAGGTCTGGAACCGACAAAAACAACGCAAATTGGAGTGGTAACGTCAGTCAGAGAAGGGGGTAGGCTCTGGGCAATAGCGGACGGTCGTTGGGGTAAACTATGATATGACCCCGGACCCCGCGCTGAGCGAACGGGATACTGGCGTCAGAAGCATCTTCCCTCAGTTGAATAATCCAACATTTAGCACGGCAGAGAGCGATCATAGCCTCTTCAACGACCGTGAGACCTTGCAGCTCGAGCGGGACTGGCCCAAGATAATTCCGGTTCGCAATTGAGAGCGCGGGAACTCGCCCAGCTTCGAGATCGCTTCGACAGTGTTTGCACAGCGCGAGCACGGTATCCATCATGTCAGGCTCAACCTCCAAGCATTGCGCGTCTATCCACAAGCTCTGGTAGGGGTGGTTTTCGGGCAGCGGCATGGGCGGGTCAGGGCAACGAGGATCAAGCCACGAGTGCGGGTCTTCAGGTTAGGGGTTGGTTTCAGCCGAGTCTTGGTTTGTAGACATTGCTTCCTCGCTTTCGTCGATAACCTGGTCCGGGCGTTTTAACAAATTGATGTCAAAATCCTCTAGGGACAAAGTTCCTTTGTGGTCAATCGGACAATTCTCGGCGCAGCTTCCACAAACGAACGTAGCGAGCGTGGCGCTAGAGATAGCGATGTTGAACTGGGCCTTTAGCCTCCGCTTCAAATGATCAGGCACGACTTGGGGCCAGTCAGAACGAAGACGTGCATGTAAACGCGCACTCCCAGTCAATGCTAAGTCATCCTCAGCATATTTGCCGGCTGTTAACCTGCCAAGGAACAGTTTGAGACGCTTCCGAAGCTGCCGTAGATTGTCACCCTCTTCGAACTTGACGTCATGCAGCTGCAACATTTGCTTCAACGCACGCACTCGGAGTAGAGGGGCAATTTGGCGAATTATCCTGATTTGGAGGCAGGTGGCAGGGTCATCTCCTGTCCCCGGGGTACTGAGTGCGGATGGAGGGAGAGTGCTTTCGAGCTCAGAACAAGCCAAGTAAGATGAATACCCTTCACGACTCGTGCAGCTACCCATGGAAATATAATGCGCAATGGAGGCCCGTAGCTGCTCCCGACTCCGCGCCTTTGCAGAATTTAAACCATGAGACTGCGCAAGAACAAGGAGCGAACCTTTAGGTAAATCCTCGACACGATTTAGAATGTCGTGGATAACGAGCGGCTCAAGAGAATCTTGAATAACTCTGCGACGCTTGTCAGACAACTGCAAATGGAAACGCAACCGTGTGGTGAAAGGTAAGCCGAGGCAGGCGAGCACAAACGCGACACAAGAGTCAGTTAGACGGTCCTCAGAAGCAGACAATAACAAGCTCAAGACTTGAAAAATCATGTCACGGGAAGTGGGGAAGACAGAACAAAATGACTGGCAATGGCAGGAATGCTGAGTTTGAAGTACCGGGTCGCAAAAACCAATACATGCACCGGTTAACAGGTGAGACATCATGGCATTACGGGCGACATCTAAGGCGAAATCGGCAGGGCAAGGGACATGATGCAGCTTGATGAGCTTTCTCAGATTGGCCTCGTCCATAGTAAAGACATTAGCATTGCGGTGTGGCGAGAGCAACAGGCGTTCGAGAGCGTCGACTCCGCGCGCATCTACGTCGAGCAACAAAAAATGAGCTTCAAGCGGTTTCAAAGGGCCAGGGTCGTCGGGGGCAATAACAGGCTCGAAATGGACAAAACTCCGATCTCGGTGACGGGCACCGGAATGATCTGGAAAGGAACGAGTGGTAATGGATCAGGGGAGAACAATACGCGAAGGAGAAGGTGTCAGAGTAATATTCAAAGCACGCGGTTATAATGTTCGAAGTTTTTTTAATTTTTAAATGGGTTTTTTAGGGGTTGGAAGGGGAGAACCAGAGTCGTCAGCAGGTTTTATGTTGGTTGAAAGGGAAAAACTTACTGTTAAGATTTGAGGGTCCGCCCGACGAGGCGGCGGCAGCAGTAGCTTCCACTGGGAGAAACCAGAGCCATCAGCAGGTTTTAGGTTGGTTGAAAGGGAAAAACTTACCGCTAAGAGTCGAGGGTCGGCCCGACGAGTCGGCGGGGGCAGTCACTTCCACTACAAGAACAACTTAAAACGAGGACGGTCATTAGGGGAGGAACGTACAAGGGGAAAGAGAAGACGGGGGAAGGAAGGAGTACGACGAAAAGCCTGTGAGGTGCATGGACGTAAACTCAACAGAACGGGATTTAAAAAAAAAAGAAGACGTACCCAACGGATGGCGAACATCAGAAAAGAAAGACCAAGCGTCAAAATTGTCGTCGAGACGATATCCCAGGCCAAGGACAAAGTCGCGGATGTGGCTAGCCCATTCCGAACCAAGGACAACATCGTAGGCCGCAAGAGGATCGACCTCGCATTCCATAAGGACTGAAAGTTGACCGTACCGAGGGATGATGGAAGTGACCAATTTGGCGCGTAGGGTGATTTGTATCCAGTCCATCGAAGAAAGACGGGGACAGAGTGGTGCGTAGGCGACGATGCGAGAAGACAGAGGGTGCATGAATCCCGTTCACTTGAAGAGACGACATGAAGAGGCGAGGAGGGATGGTGGCAGGAAGAAAGGTGAAGGAGCGTGGCAGAAAGGGGCGGTGTATGTCACGTCAAAGGTTGAAACGTTGATGACATCTGATGGTTCTGACTGATAATCAGATTCCCTAATTCGGACGAAAGGCATCAATTTTTAGGACCCCCAAAAACCCACTGTATACATAGCGGGAAAAAGTGTTCAATTCACAAACCTCCATGACCTGTGACATGAACACTCGGTCGAAACACTACAGTAGGGAGTGTATAATTTTCTGTGTTCTTGGAGATTGCCACATTATTTCGACATCATTGCCTGCGCCATGCGGTGTTCCACGCAGATTCACCCACTGGGATTTTGGACACTGAGATTCAACTGGGTTGGCTAAATCTTGCTTAAGGCGCGCGGGGTAAGTACCTGGTGCGGTGGAGGATGGGCGCACGTGTCGACGCTCTGGATAGAACACCCCCCGGAGTGTACAAGTCAGTTCCAGAACCACAGACGGCTGGATAGAGCATACAATGCACGGAATGCACTGAAAACAGATATCATAACTCACTGTGTGAGCCGAAAGAACGGCAAGGTTGTATCGAAAAGCCCGGGTTTCTCGCAAAATCGGTCATTCCAAGGGCTCGGAAATGGCCGGAAACACCTTTTCCTTGCCCAGGGCCAGGCCCGAGAGTTTTGGGGGTCCCACCCGTACTTCGGTCTTAATCGGTCCATCGGTCAACCCTTGGCATGGTGGGGTTGCCGTGGGAGAAAGGGAAGCGGGAGACGGGTGATTTGATCCGAGTGGCACCGCCACGATCCTTCTGCTTTCTCACCACGACGACCTCAATTTGGGCTGGACGTATTCAAGTAAGGGCGGCGCTGGGAGCTTCTGGCGCACAGCAGGTACTACTGGGCGCCGTCCATTTGTGGGGTTAGCCCACGGCCACCGTAAGCGCGGTAGGAGAAGGACGGGCATGGGCGCGTCAGATGGAAATGGAATCCGGCCAAGCAGTGGAGGTGTTGAGTATGTGCGCCGGCGAGTCATGTTGGTGCGTGCGTGTTCTTTTTCTTCCGTTTTTTTTGCTGGACGTTCGATTACAGTATTGTTAACGGTTTAACGTCGCATTTGAGCGAGCTGCAACGCTGATGAACAATGGGAGCCGATCAATTGAGCTGAGTCAAAGCTGAGTCTGACGGCGTTGAGCGGTAGGTCCCTCTTTACGGTCATTTTACTCGAATATTTGGCTCTCTTTGCGTCTTGGAGACTGCAGAGACCCTCGCCATAAATCCTGGCTGCGGGTGCTCCAGATTCCGCTCTCTCTGTTTTTTTTTCTCCCGTTTTTGAGCGAATTTGGGTCGCTGCCTTTCAGATATGTGCAGCGACGCTCGTCTGGCCGCGCCAGAAGACCGTTCGACCCGCAACAGTGGGCCAAATCTGCGTCTGAGCTCCACGGCGACACCTTCTGAGCAGAATCGCGATTGCGCTGCTGGTCTCGCACTCAAAGCACAGGGGATTCAGTAGCTGCGCGCCTCTGCGCGCCGTATAGCCGTACCTCGGATCTGCTTGTCCCCAGACGATTGCCTGCGTTTTCCTGCTGACATTCAGAGCCTGAGGTCGTGCTTATACGGCGGTACATGTCTTTTGCCTTCCTCTCTCTATCGTTCCAACGGTCCTGACGTCCAATTTCGACAGTCTGCTAAACGCTCGCTCGTCAACTACTGATGAGTCCCCCGGCGCCGCAAGAAGTCGCTCGATCGATACCATCGATACTGCAGCCGCCGTACCTCTGAAATCGCAGGGAATAACACATCGAGGAATATCATGCGCAACACATCAACAACTCAGTCAGTGCGGCCCGTGTTCCGAAACCTAAGCTGAGAAACTTAGGTGAAACCTCGAGGCGCCAGGTGGAGGTTGGGTGGAGGTTGGCGAAGGAAGTAAACCTTATCCTGCTGTGATCGGCAGCGCAACAACTTGAATGATGGTTACGTTTTCTGGTTCAAACGCGAGCATCGATCTATGCCAAGATGGTCAGCTGGCTACACTCTACCTGATTTAAATTCCGAAGCAACTCATGCAAAAGCTTTAAAGCCGATGTGTGCTGTCTGCCAGCGCACGCTCCGTCCTCTGACGGCGACTGGATTCGTTCTCCAGCACTTTTCTAATGGCTGGTTAATCCACTAGCTCCAGGCCTAGGACTGTCTACTACGATGATACACAAAGCGCAGCTTTTCACGCTGTTCGTGGCAACGCTCACCCTCCCCGCCGCCCTGGCCGACGTCGTAACAGGCGAACCAGACCCCGCACCCCCGGGCTTCGAGCAATGGGTCTCTCCCGTCATCGTACCTTCACCCCCGGTGGTCGGAACAGGTGACTGGGCAAGCGCCGTCGTGAGGGCCAAAAGCTTCGTCGCCAGCCTCACGCTCGAGGAGAAAATCAATGTTACTACGGGTATTGACCTGGCCGGACGCTGTGTCGACAACACTGGGGTGCGTCGCCTCTCTTTTTCTCTCCTTCCTTTCCCTCTCTGCCTTCCATTCCTCTTCGTGTTGATTTGACCTGGCGCATAGACGATCCCGCGCCTAGGTTGGAACGGCCTATGCCTCCAAGACTCCCCGCTCGGTGTACGTTTGGCACAATTCGTCAGCGCATTCCCGGCTGGGATCAACACCGCCGCTACGTGGGACACGGGTCTCATCGAGGCCCGTGGCAAGGCGATGGGTGCAGAGTTCCGTGGCAAGGGTGTGAATGTCGCGCTTGGGCCGATGACAAATATGGGTGTGTTTCCCCCCTTCTTTTCTTTCTACCTTGAGAGTTATTTGATGCGTTCTTGCAGGCCGCCAAGCCGCCTCTGGCCGTAACTGGGAAGGCTTCGGTGCCGATCCGTTCCTCTCTGGCACTGCGACCGCTGCCACGATCAATGGTATTCAGAGCAACGGGGTCATTGCTACCGCTAAGCATTTGTGCGTCCTCTACATCTTCACGTTCCAATTTTATTAGTCTTTCCACTGTTGGAGCGAATGTCCTCTCCATGCTTTATAGGCGAACGGGGCTTATCCGCGTGTTGGCTTTATATCCATCGTATTCCACCCTTCTGGCCTCTTCCCACTCCAATATCGCCAATAGGCTTACTTACTCTTTCCCCTTAGCATTGGCAACGAGCAAGAACATTTCCGCGGCGGCTCCGAAGCGTCGCAGATCTACTCCTCTAATATCGATGACAAGACCCTGCATGAGGTGCATTCCCGCTTTCCCTCCCATCCCCACACTCCCCATTGAATACATTTCCCCACCCTCTTTCCTCGTTTTGTTGCTTAATCCGAGCTCACATCTGGCAACTCTACCTCTGGCCCTTCGCCGAAGCTGTAAAAGCGGGCGTCGGCGCTGTGATGTGCTCGTACAACAAGATTAACCAGACGCAGGCGTGTCAGAACAGCAAGCTCATGAATGGTGCACTGAAGGAGGAGCTTGGGTTCATGGGTGCGTTTCATTTTTGCAGTCCTTTCGCGCATTTCGTGCCATTTTCTTTCTACGCCACGGCTCTTGGTCTTGTTTTGTTTTTTTTGGCGGGGGGCACTGGGCGCTGAATTCTCGCTGATTCCCGACTCCCGGGTGCCGTAATTCTACACCCGTCACCCATTCTCCTCCTTGTCCGTCACCCCTCGCTCACGCCGGCTGCACCATGCTTATCCCCCCCTGCTCGTATTTACAGGCTTTATCATGTCGGACTGGGCGGCCATGATCGACGGCATTCAGCCCGCGCTCGCGGGGCTCGACATGAACATGCCAGGCTTCTTTGCTTACGTGCGCCTTCCACCCGAGTAAGAAACCGCTTTCAGAAACTAACACACCTGTCCTTCTCCAGAACCAAGGCCCGCAAGCCGAGGCCGACCCCGTCACCGCCATAAACGGGTGGTGGGGCTCGCATCTGCTCGAGATGGTGAACAACGGGAGCGTGCCGGAGGCGCGTGTGGATGATATGGTGGGTCTTTTCCGGTGGTATATACTGTAGTCCGACTTGCACATTCTAGGTCACTCGCACATTCACAGCTTATTACAAACTAAGGCCGGACAAGAACTATCCAGCGGTCACCTTGTCGCAGAATGACAACGTCAAGTACGTAGTCGAGTCGCAGTCCTTATGATATCCATCCGTCCGCGACCCTCCACGCTAATGGCTGTATCTCCTAGTGTGCAATCTGACCGTTACAAGATCATCCGCCAGATCGGCGCCGCAAGTACTATCCTGCTCAAGAATACTAAGAAAGCGCTTCCTCTTAGCGTCAAGAACATCAAGTGTATATCTTGTTGCATACCCTCTATGCGTTTGAAGCTCAAGTGATTCTTCACAGGCATTGCTATCGTCGGTTCTGACGCTGGGCCCAACCCTGACGGTGCGAACGGATGTTCGGAGTGCGTTTTCTTCCGCCCCTGCTCACGACGTTACTAACTATACTTGCAGCCGTGGATGCTCTCAGGGAACCCTCGCGATGGGCTGGGGATCTGGTGTGTTTACTCCTCCTCCCACCCCCACTTTCTCTTGACGGCTTCCCCCAGGAACCACCAACTTCCCCTACCTCATCGACCCGCTCACTGCAATCATCACACACATCCAATCTGTCAACCCCACTGTCATCATTGACGCCGTCCTCAACGACTTCAACCTCGAGCAAGTCTCCACCGTCGCTTCCGCTGCCGACACCTGCCTTGTCTTCGTCAACGCCGACTCCGGCGAGGAGTACATAAATGTCGGGGGCAACCAGGGTGACCGCAACAACATCACGCTTTGGCACGGTGGTGAGGCGCTCATATCCACCACCGCCGCCGCATGCGCCAATACGATTGTGGTGCAGCACGTCGTAGGGCCGGTTGCACTCGAGGACTGGATTGATCACCCGAATGTAACAGCGGTGCTGCATGCCGGATTGCCTGGGCAGGAGAGTGGGAATGCGCTTGTGGATGTGTTATTGGCGGATGTGACGCAGGCGACGAAACCCTCGGGACGCCTGCCGTACACGATTGCGAGGGCGCGCGCAGATTATCCTGCTGATGTCCTCTATACGAGCAGCGAAGGGACGCCACAGATCACGTATGAGGAGGCGCTGGGCATTGACTATAGTTGCGCGATAAATGTTTGCTTATTGCTCTTGCGATGATACTGACGAGACGATCCAAAGGTGGTTTGATATGAACAGCATCACCCCGCGCTTTGAGTTTGGCTTCGGGCTGAGCTACACGACCTTTGGCTACAGCGGGCTCTTGACGTCAAAGTCGCACTCCCGTCGTGAGGAGGAACAGCACACCACGCGCGCCAAGACGTCTTCGACCGCGCGTGCGTCTAGCAGCGCCGCTGCATCATCCCAGAAGGTCAACGCCACCGTCAGCGCCTTCGCTCCGGGCTCTACCATCACCGCTTCTCCCTCCGCCTCCCTTTCCCTCTCCGCGTCCGCCTCCGCCTCCGCATCTACCAATGTGACTAGCACCGTTAGCGCCCCCTCCTCTGCGTCCACTCCCGTCGGAGAGCTTGGAGGCCCCTCCGCCCTCTACCAAACCGCCCTCGCCGTCTCCTTCCGTGTCCAAAACACCGGCCCCGTCGCAGGGAACGAAGTCTCGCAGCTCTACCTCACCTTCCCCGAAGGGTACGGCGAGCCACCAAAGGTGCTCCGCGGGTTCTCGCGCAACTTGCTACAGAGTGGGCAGAGCAAGACAGTGGAGATCCCGTTGAGGGTGAAGGACGTGAGCGTGTGGGATGTGGGGGCGCAGGAGTGGGTGGTGCCGAAGGGAACGTTTACGGTGCATGTTGGGTCGTCGTCGAGGATTCTGCCGTTGACGGGGACGTTCACGGTGTGAGGCGGCGTCGGGATTTTTACGATTTAAGTGGCGGTGTCTGGAAATATTCGCGTACTATACATGATATTCTGCTGGGAGTTGCTGTGCATTGGAGTTTCTTTATTAGCAATAGCTCAGGCCTGGGACAACCAGCGACCGAGTCAAGTAAAGGTTCTACGCGGAACTATATAGTTGGGCATATCTGAAGCTTTTCAAAATCCGCTTTGGGAACTGGGAGATAGATTTGATCGGCGCTACTTTCATCACCTCATTCGACCACATCCACTGTCTCCCACTCTGCAAAGCGGACCAATTGACACCTGCAAACAACTGACGACTCCCATGAACCTTTCATTATCATGCCTCTTTTCCCTCCTCCCCGGCTTCTCTTGGACTCGAGCGCTTGATTTTCGCCCCGTAATTTTAGCTCCTTAACTAATGCCACATGCTATCTCCAATAAACTCGCACCCCAAATGATAGAGCGGAGGTGCAATTCGCCACTCATCACACCGACATAGAACAAGTCTACGCTCTTGGGTGCAGGATTATCCTCGTCAAATACGATATATAGAGAGTATAAACATAGAGAATTCCACGACATCATGAATTCTTGAGATACTAGCAGACGCAGTAACCCTATTAGGTTTGTTTAAACAATGGGCCTCACAAAGTCAAACAGATTTTAATTTTTGATTATGCCGACGGTTCAATTAGTGTTCAAACAGGGCGTTGAACAGATTTGAACAGTCCAAAAAGCGAGATCGGTAAGGGACTTGAACACAGGTGTATTACAGGAACTTGGTCGAGGAAGAGGGGTTACCATTCCACCACAAGGCAATGGACAGCATCACTTACCTAGTGATCAGGCCACTTCCACACCCCACCTCTGATAAGACACACCTGAGACACGCTGACTTCTAATACAATTTTCTCAAATAGCCTCAAACTTTTTCACTTGACTCTCAGCAACAAAAGTCTCCCCAAAATACACAATTTCAACCAGTTTTCACTCAAGAACTTGTAATATTCAACGAGTGGGATAGCCTTTCCAACTGGTTGCCAAACTTGATCTAATGAAGTTGAAGGCGATTTAATGTACTTACAGGTGATTTGATTGAAGTTGTTGGAGTTTTCAGCAAATATTTAGAGTGCACTGTGAATATCACGCTGCACAATACTGTGAGCTACGAGTGTGAAGGGACACCCAACCTTTGCTGACGTTTTCTGCACAGTCTGAGGGTGTTAAATGAGCATTTGTCACGGGCTGCGGTATCATCCTAACGGCGCAACGGTCAAGCCTCTGGGCGTCCTTACCCCTGGGATGATGGGACCTCATGACCTCTCATGCTCGATTCCGCCGTCGGCTTTTTGTTGGTTCAAGTCGGTTCAAACACCCTGTTTAAATGCGATTAAACAATCGATTTGATCTCCTTGAATCTGTGTTGAACCGGAACCGTTTAAACCGTTGTTCAACATAATCTACCGGCTCTCCAGCTATCCTCACTGCCTTGCAGTGTTCAACAGATCAAAGTTTAAAATCTGTTTAGGGTTGCAAAGTCCATTGTTTAAACAAGACTAATTAGATTTATCGGAATCTGTAAAAAGAAAATCATCAAAACGAGAGCATGGCGCACCTAAGCATCCAAGGAATAACACGGGTGTGGTACACTAGCCCGAGCGTAGCTACCTGCAACTCAGCGCCAGTCAAAGCTGGACGGTGGTACCAACTCGGGGTTCGACTCCCCGCACCCGACTGCGGACACACAAAACACCCTTTTTTTGTGCTTCGCGGGGAGCCGAAGAACGAAGATCGCGGGGGCGTCAATGTAGCAAACGAGACAACGTCAGTGCGGAATCTGTCGCGGAGGAGAGGTCCATGATAGATCCTGACGAGCCCATGAGGATCGAAGGAGGAGTCCAGGTCTGGAGTAAGATCCGCGTTCAAAGCTTCGATTTGTGTTGCGCGAGACGTCCATGAAGCCGAGAGCGGAGTGGATTCCGAGGCGGGGAGGATTTGAAGATAGAGAATCGACACGTTAGAGTAGCTATACTTTAGATTGGAACGGTAAATCGCAAGCGAGGATATACTGCAGCGGTGATCATATACCTGTGGAAGTTGGGTGGGCCGCAAAAAGTTCATACGGAATCTGAGTTTCGGAAAAACGAGGTTGCGTAGGCGGAGAGAAGAGCGCGATTTGGATTGAGCAAACGTCGCGAATCAACCCGGCGCATTGGGGTCAAGTTCCGGCAGGACTCCGTCGTAGGGAGAGGAGGTGAAGGGCGGATGATGAGGATGAGGCGGAAGGTGAACAAGAGGAAGGCGGGGGATTTGGAAGCGAGGGGGATCGAGGAGAGCAGCGCAGGATGTGCGGGATGGACGGCGCGAGGAAGCCACCGCGGCCAATACGGACACGAAGTGCGGAAGACGGGGATTGCATCGAGAGGCATATGTGGGCAAGCTGTCGAGGTGCGAATTGGCGAGTTGAAGGTGGCATGTCTGGTTGGCGCAGAGCGTCGTCATACTCGACGCTGAGACTCGTGATGGATGGAGAGGCCAGGCTGGATGTCGCACGATCGGGAAAGCGTACAGGATTGGCAGTTGCCATGGTGGCACAGGATGCGCTAACTTGTTTCCGTTGAAAGGGAGAATCCGAGAGTGGATGTAGACGCAACGAGGTTGTCCAAAACAATAGCATTGCCACACGAAGGACGTACATCGCGGAGTAGCGCAGAATATGTTTTGAGCTGGACGCAAGATGGGCCGATTTGGAGACTTGATGTACTTGTTATCCAAGAAAGGACATAGCGCGAACTTGGAGGACGCGTAACAAAGTAAGCAAGCCCCGCTCAGCGCTCAGCACTCATTGGCCCAGAATGGGCAGCGTCGGCGCGCCCGACGCCGACATGCAACCAATCTTGGGTCCCGTGTAGCATGATGGCAGTGCTCGAGCTGAACACGATGAATGCGGAGCTAAATACGCAGTGGGTTTACCAAGGGGTGAATCACGAGATGACGGGAAGAAAGAAAGAAAGGATGCCGTTGGAATGCCGTCACGCAAACACATGATTGCAGCACTGCCAATCGATCCGTTTGTCCGCAACCACCACCTTCAATTCCCCACGTTGCTCTTCAACTAGCTTTGTCGCACGCACCCCATATGATTGTCATATGCGCTTCTCTTGGTCCTTCGCGTGCACATCGGGCGGCTTCCGCTCGCTCTTTGCCCCGCTTTGCAGTCCAGGCGCAGGTTGAGGGTGGCGATCTTGTCCGCTGCTCCTCCCTTCCTACTTCTCTCCTCCCGCTTTCTTCCCCGTGGAACTCCAGATCTATTCCTACGCACCAGTGCTTCTCAACGCTAACGGCGGCCCGACAACTTGTTGTTTGAGGCCCGCGAGGGCGTCGAGTCGGAGTAGAGTCGGGCTGCCCCTGCATAAAAAGATGCACTCTCTTCTTGCTCCTGTCCTCCGCCTCTTCAGGTAGGACATTCTTCACCGCGACAAGCCAAGGCTGAATCCCTTCGAGATGGTTACAAATTTCTTCCCTACAATCCAAGAACCGATTCCCAGACACGATTCACGCTATGAACTAAGAAGGATCCGAGGATGCGGCCTGGTCCACAGTTCAGCTGCTTCGCATCGGTATTCACCTTCAGACTTCGACAACGCACTACTGACGCCCCAGCAGCATCCTCTCCTTCTCCGCCGCCGCAGCTCAAGCAAGTGCACTCTCCCCGCGCAGTTCGCTTACCGTTCAAGCCGGGCGACTCGAGGGCTTCTTCGAGTCTCTTACATATATCTATACCTCACTCGCTCACATCTTTTTCAAATCTCAGTTAGGCTGCATTGTCCCCCGGGAACATGATGGTGTTCGTGTTGACCTCTCCGCCCACTTCGACCGAACTGACCTCCATGTTGCATTGCTGCAAAACGACACATAGCCATAGTGTGTACATCTTGAAGCACTAACGATCCGCCAGCGTACCATTTTCAAGGGCGCGTTCCGGTTTTCTTCATTTCCTTGCATTCGGCTCGACGCTGCACCCCCACGGTCGGCCCTCTTCACCCGACGCTCGATGTACGTGGTACTTAACTCACCCCGCTGAATCTCACTCGCGCTATTACCAGGTCTCATTTCGCTTGCCTCGGGGCGCCAGCACTTCGAACCAAGCCGTGATTTTGGGATCAGGGTGAGTGATACCTTCCCTGCTTCGTCCACCCTACAAGTTCATTTCGTTTTTCGTACAGCAGGACTGGTACCGTTGGCGATACAACCCGCATCCCCGCAACACAATCCGTTGCCCGTTCGATTCGGGCTGGTCCAGTCAGAGTGAAAAGTCCGATTTTTTTCTCTTATGCTTTATTGACGCTCCCAATGCAATAACCCAGCTGTATCGTAGCCCCGAAACGGTTCATCCTCTGTGCGTCTTTCCGACTTATGCACCTCCGCCAATGCCTGACAATCGCGTCTACCCTCCATGCTAAGATATGAAAACCCACATGTACAGGAGCATGCAACACTGTCGCGCCTTGGCCGTCCAACTCTCCCGCGTATGGCACTCGACTACTCCTAACCGTGCCGCCTCGCTCCGATCGCGCATCAAGTATTCAACGCCTCAGAAATCTGGATCCCTCGGCCTGTAAGCAAGCACAATCCAGGTTGGAACTTGGACTCAAACTGCTGAAACTACTTTTCAGTTTTGTACAGGACTGGTGCGCAACCGCCTCCGGAAGAGACTGAGAGGCGAGTATCGGTTGCTTTCCCGTTCGATTCGGACTAATCTACTGGCGAGTAAGGCAGAGAGTCTTTCTCTGTATGACGGGTTTAACTTTTCGGAATTTAACCTTTGATGTTCTACGTTCCACTTCAACGCTACCAGTCCTACCTTCCGGCGCAAATAGCTTGTACGCCTTCCCATCTAATATTTGGGCGGGGTATTGGATTTCGACTCAAACTGTCTTCTGCGCCGATGGTACGGATTTCCTTCGAGTCTGCGCTGATTCTCCTGCAGTATCGTTCTTTCCTATGGGCCGTCTGGAATAACCTGTACGTCAGTCCGAGTTCTTGGTACGAATCCTTATGTTTCAAGCTTTTGATATTCCTAATTTCTCTTCCCAACATCCGACGTATGCATTGTCGGGTGGCTCCCCGGCGACCCTGCCGAGAAACCGCACCCGCTGTGCGCGCGTGACCTTGACCTGGGTGTGTATCTGGTATCACCCGTGACTATCCCTAGAGACGCTGATGCTCGTGACGCGGGTGCGCGCGAAGGGCTTGGGCGGAGTGAGCTTCTCGTGCTCGCGACGATAGGATGGACGGGTATCCGCATATCTCAGCTCTAACATTATTTGGTGTCCGAATATTTTACAGTAAATGAAACCCCGTGGCCCCGCTCTTACATGATGAAGGGGCTCGCTCAACTCGCGCGGAACAACCCGGTTCGATTCCGGGCGGGTCTTGGAGCGTTTGAATAGAATCCTTTTTTGTTTGTTTGTTCGATCAGCAGACTTTGACGCTCACGAGGAAATCCTTTTCTCTGCGAGAGATTTTCTTTTATCAGTGGCGGCAGGCCATTTCGGCGGTAAGCGCGTACAGTGATATGTTTCCCTTCTGCCTTGGTTACAGAATCCGCGGAAGAAATGAAATAAATTCCATTCCTTACCCAAGTAAGCATCAATTAATTTTGTGGTGAACTCAAAAGATCGTCACAACTGAGCTCTCCACCCAAATGAACTGAAAACTCGCGATGAGGGAAAAATACAAGGGGGAAAAGCGTGTGGAGTCTACCTATGGCCCAGCCTCGATTCGAACGAGCTTCTTCCGAGTACGCATAACTCATTCTCTTGCAGTCACTGCATTCAAGGGGCATCTACGCTGAGTCAATAAAGGTGCACGTAGGTGTAGGTAGGTCGGCGTAGTCGGCTACAATAGGTCAGCGTAGATCACCTACGTCCACCTTGACGGAGATCAATACAGGCGCACGTAGCTCTGCGTAGGTGTACATAACTGATCTGAACTGGGTATATTTAGATCGACGTAGGTCGGCGTAGGCGATCTGGATCACCTACGCCCACCTTTATTGATCTCAAGCAAAATAGCACAGTGAGTTCATTGGAGATGGTAATTGGATATACTGCTAGTACACTGCGCTCGGCATAGGTCACTATGTAGACCTACATTCGCCTACATTCACCTTGCATAGGTCACTAAGTTGACCTACATTCACCTATATTCATCTTAGCTGACCTTGACTGACCTACGCAGACCTACACAGACCTACATCAACCTACGCAGACTGTATGTAGATGGGTCTGAGCGTAGGTCCATAGAGGTTCGTGTAGGCCCCTGAACTCAGGCTGAGTCTAGGAGGTCCTTGAATGCAGTGAGTATATCCGGATGCGTTCCAAACGCTACCAGGCCTTATTGACCTAGCTTCAAACTTTGATAGCCGCCAAGCTTAAGGTTAATCGTCCGTCTGAGTCCGGAGGTGGATCAAGATCCGTTCCCGCGGAAATTTTCCTCTCAATCCCCTCCGACCCGCGCGCGTCTTTTATTGTAAGCATCATCGAAGGTCAGAAGAATTGTTAACTGAGCGCTCCGTCAAACGAACTGAGAAATCCTGCGGCAAGAAAAATTGGGGGGAAAAACTGGGTGAAATATTTGCCAGGGCCCGGCCTCGATTCGAATGAGATGTCCCCGAATATATCTGCTGCTGTGGGGAGACGCACCACACCGGGATGCGTTCCAAACGCTACCACGCCTTATTGACTGGGGTTTTAAGCTTCAATGCGTGGTGATGTGCTGGTTCTGTGCCCAGGCATGAAAACAGCACACTGTGGATAGTAAAGGTACTACATATAAGTGCTCAGGTACTAATTGTGCCAAAAAGGTACTAAAAGCCAGGGCATTAATTTCTAGTACCTTTGGAGGTACTTCAACTGAGTACTTTTGAGGTACTATCTCGAAGGTACTCCATATGAGTTCTTTCACCTAAACTGTGGGAATTTCGGCGCGTGATCTGTTGACGGCGGCAGAGATTGGCCAGTTTGTCCATGTTTGGGCCCCATCCGCGGACTTCTTTTCTTTCCACCGACGCGTCTCACTACACTCGCTGACATCGCGGACGCGACTCGTCCCTCGTACTGGCAAAACCACCTCCTCTACAACTAAGCCTCACCCTACCCATGTGTAGGGCTTCATCGTCCTTTTTTATTGCCCCGACTGTCCGGCTATCGATGTGCGCGCGTACTCGCAGACAGAAGACCCGCAATGACCCAAACAAGGTATCCGCAATCCCCAAATACCTAAAGGAGGCAAGAAACTGCGATTTATCACTGTACAGGACTGCGGTAAATGTTTCGACGAACTCGTCTGCTCGTGTTTAGCGTTCAAAGACAAGATTCTTGAGCTAGCTTCAGACAGTGATCAGCTGAACACGAATCCTCTCTGGGAAGGATTGCTCAAACCAATTGATTATGAGGGTAATAAACTTGCGACCATCCCGATTCATTTCAAGATGCTAAGAAAGAACCTTATCCTGGTGGCTAGTGAGTGACCGCCTTCGCTCTCCAACATGTTCTCTGAAGTTTTGGACCGTAAGGCAGATCCATCATCAGTACCGAGGTTGACCGGTTACCAGATATTCCCACGATTGCGTCCCTCGTCGACACACTGCATCATTGGGATGATTCTGACGACGAAACCAAGCTGATCCTTGAGACACTTTGTCGACTTCATTCTCACTCCATACATTACAATCTCCCTCATTGCCCTCAAGCTCGATGTGCCGTTTGACGAGGCCTGGACCGTCTTTCAGCAAAGCGACAAGGTCGGTCTAGCACTTCATCCCATCCCGCACACAGCCGCCCCACAAGAAAACTCGCTTTCGCCGATTAAACGCAAGGTGAATGCTTCTGAGTGCGCACGACCTGATCTGATAGAAATTGGAAGGTTATATCTCCCTCCAAACGCTCTGGACCGATATTTATCACCCTCGCCGATTTCCCTTCTGTGAATAGGATTTTGGTATTATTTTCTGGGGCGCTTACGCTGTTGTAGCCCTCAAAGAAGCAGAAAAAGTCCAAATCGCCAGCTCAGGCAAGCTTCCCTGGTTGGGCTCTCTCTGTCCCCAACTCACAGCACCCCAGGAAGTGGAAAAATCCCCTGTGGACAAAAAGAAGAAGGCACAGACAAAGACTGCGGTAGATTCTCCGGAACCAGCTCCCGCGCTAGAAGCAAATATAAATTATAAATTATAAATACTTGTCCTTGGGTTCCTGTGACCGCCTGATTTTTTGTAATTGACGTTATCACTGAATCCCATTAGTTTGATGTATTGACTGCTTATACCTCTGGGGGAGTTTCTAATGAGCCGATAACTGGTCGAACCTAACTGTCAGGCTTTGCTTTACTCCAAAACTCGTCTGAAACGAGTTGCACATCGAGTCCTTGTCGACTCATGTAATTTAATTGCACATTACATCAGCCTCTGTGCCGATGTGTGGCAAAAAATGAATTTTTTAGGGCTTCAAAGTATATAAAGAGTCCCCCAAAATATTTAGAGAAATTTACGTCCAGTGGGGCCAATTTGGGGATAATTTCTTTCGCGATGTTTCGATGTGAGCGGTCACGCGTGACATCTCACGTTTCTCTCTCTGCCACCATCCTCCTGCCCTCATCCCTTGACTTCCAGGCCTCGCGTTTCCTTCCTACAAGACCCAAACGATGGGGGAACACCGTCTACACGCCTCAAGCCCTCCCTGGGGCCACCCTACGCTCTCATCACCGTCCCACGGCTTAATACGACATTCTGGCGATTTTCACCAAGGAGGACGCGCACACGCATCTCAAAGCATCCAGGACCTCTATATGTCATAATATCATGGTATAGCACTCATACTTCCCATCTTATTCTCTCCGTAGGCCCAAATACCGCGGAATCAGCTCAAGCAGTGCCCGCCAACTTCTCCTCTTTGGTTCGGTCTGTGTCGGTCTCATCTTTCGCCCCAATAGCGCCCAACCCTCACCTCTGGACTTTTTCAGCGCGCAGGGAGCAGCAGACCGTATGGGTTGGCGCTGAGTCTGCCCAGTCTAATATTATCTAACCTCTAACCTCATAATCTACCACTTCTGCACAGTGCCCCTCAAATTCAACGGCGTTCTCGTCCCCCACTTCGAGTCCTGACCGCGGCCATGCTCGAAACGCACCCGAGCACACTCCGCCTCCCCTTCCGTTCGCATCCACCGCCTTTCGCATCCGAACGCTCTGACCCCTACCATTCTTTCTTCCCCAGACCTCCCTTCGTGTTATTCTCGCATTACGTGCAAGCTTCAACGGCCGTCGTCCTCACCTACTGCAAGCTGTTTGTGTTGTCTGGTCAAGGTAAATTGCCTTCGCTCCCGGCAATACCTTTGCTGAAATAGGCCCATCCCTTCTCGTCCCTTTCGCATGTTCATGGCGTCATTGATCCGCTCCTCATTCCTTTGTGTTCGAGTTTCTCAGTACCGGCCTTTTCACTCGGCATGTTTTACGGCCGCCCCGCGATCCTCTGGCTTGATTTCAAGGTCAGTTTGTTCTAATTGGGTCCGATTAGTTGCTTGGATTCCCGTTCTGTCCCGCGTTCAACACGTTACATCTGTACGTCTCGCCCTCCTTCACCGGTTTCAAGCCATTCATGGTTCACAGTGTTATCGGTTTGTATTCATCTATTCAGTCAATTCAGATCGCAATCGGGCGGCATTCTCTCTAACTTCAAGCCACAGCGGCATCTCGTCCCGCCAATATGTACGTCACTACTCATCTTGCATTGAAATCCACTGATCTTTCTCGTCGATAGATCCTCGACCTACATCTGAAAAATTAAGGTACGTTCGTGCTCTATATGCATGAGTCAATGCTCCAGTTTATTCAACTCAGTTAGCAGCTACTCGACCTTCATGTACGATGTTTAAATAGGTACACGGTAAATGTTGGTATCGTTGCGTTCAATAATTTCTCGGCAAGCCTTGGACTCGGGGGTCTCGGGGACGCCGTAACGCTATCATCATACATGGACACAAGGTCTCTCATCTTTACCGCTTTATGTCCCAGCTAATATTTCCCGGGTTCATCAATTCGACCGTACGATCCTCAAGTTGGCCGTGTTGCACGGTTGCACTCGCACAGCCCGAGCCGCCAACTGGTGAGTGCGTTGTATCTTCAACTTACTTCAATGTTTGAACCGGTGTTGTTTTGATTCAGAAACTTTGACCTCACAGCTGCTGAACCAGATTCGAATTTCAAGGAAGCGGACTCGAGATAAGTACATCGGGTGAGTTTAACTTCGAACCTATATCCGTGTCCTGGCCTTGTCCTCAGCCCCATGTTCTGTCATCACCTTTACACCGGTTCGACTTCAACTGCCTCAAATTATTGCCTCGTGAGTCATTCAACTTCCTCACCGTTATCGGTGTCCATCGCGCCTCAACTCGGCAACGGAGGTAGGCCTATTTTACTTCAATGTCATTTCCGTCGCTTTCCTGACTGTTTTTTTTCTGCGCAGATCAGCATTCGACTTCAAAATTCGACCTCAGTTCATTTCAGCGGTGCTCTTATGTCGGACCGTAGAGAATAATGGTGCCTGAATGAACAACTACATATAGTACCCACGCACTCGCCTCAAGTACCTCGAAGTACTCGGATGGAGTACCCGGAAGTACTCAGACGAAGTGCCCGGGGTACTCCATATTAGTGCGATTTCGAGCCAAAAGCACTCCGTCCGGAGTACCCGGAAGTACTCAAGTTGAGTAGCTTGGGTATCTATTCTGAGTACTTTCGGGGTACTATCACCAAGTACCTTTACTTCCCACAGTGCGCGAAGGAGGCAAGAACGACGACCAAAATAGTGGCAAATCGTCTGGCGATCATTGATGTACATAGCGATTGAGGTGCGAGTCGAAAAAAAGAGAAACCACGTGTTCTTACTTGCTTGAATCAAGCCAGACTTCAGTTGAGCCAAAGAAAATTAGACCAGATTTTGAGGGGACGCTGAGCTCGACTTCCGGAGATATGTTTTAACGATTCACAAAGGTCAACTGGCTACCGCCAAACTGCCGCCAGCGCCGGCATTGAGATGGAAGGTACGGACGGTGGTATGTGGCGATAGAGTGAAGAAGCGTGCTGGCATTTGGACCCACTGTGATTTACTCACGAATTTTGAGTGCCGCCAGACTGCCGCCAAACTGCCGCCAACATGTACATGCACCGCTCGGAGACTACCGACGTTGCTAAGCGGGAAAAGTGCCGCCAGCATGTCACACTGTCACCATGCACTGCCGCCAACATTGCCGCCAGCGACGCCAACACTGCCGCCAGCACTGCCGCCAACTTTGCCGCCAACTTTGCCGAGGACCCCTGATAATAGACTTCAAGGCTAGATCCCAAAACTCCGGAATCGGGGCATTTTTGTCCGGACACTTTTTGGCGGGATTGGGCGATTTTTGTCCGGTTTGGACCCAGCCTGGGCTGCCGTAAGGCATCCTAAAACGGTAATTTTGGAGTCCCACAGCCTAAAAAAACCCAAAATCTCTTCCGCCGCGCATTGTTGCAGCCCTCTCAATGTGTTAGTCCAACTCCTTGTCAATACAGGCCAGTTGAAGCAATTTGGGCCCAAAAAGTTAACTGCACCTAATAATCCCACATAGCACTACTAATTAGGGGTGACATATAGCCCGATATGGCAGGTCTAAGGAGAGGCTTGAAAAGTCGCGTAGGGCTCCGGGCTATAAACCGCGGTATACCTCGCTATAAATGCGCGGTATACCGCGCTATATCTATAGGGCGGGGACTTAGGGCTTTCGAGGCAGCTATGTGGCGGTGTCCGCCGTGCCGCCATCAGGCCCATCAGTGCGGGCCCATCATCGCCGCCGCTGTCGGGCGGAAAAATCAAGATTAAATACCAGTAAAATACATAATAAATACGAGATATATAATGTGATCACAATGTGACAAACGCGCCATCACGCGCCGTCCCCGCCCGCCGTGCGTGCTCATCGCGACCACCGCCCGACGTGCGCCTCGGCCGTGTGTGCTCCAAAATCCACGAAAAAATAACCATTAAATCGGGTGTAAATAGGCGACCCCGGATCACTCAAACGCCATCACGCGCCGCCCTGCCCGTCCTGCACGCCTATCACAACCACCACCAGATGTCCACCTTGCTGGCACGTGCTCCAAAGGCCACGAAAAAAGATCCATTAAATTGGGCATCAATAGGTAACCCCGGATCACCCCACACGCCAGCACACGCTGCCCCGCTCCGCCCCGCAGACCCATTGTCCCGCCATTATGGCGGTGGAAAACAGGTAATAAATAGAAATCAACTTGCAATAAATAAGGAATAATACAGTCATCCCATCTGCACCTACACCTGCCACACCGCCCTCGCGCTTGTTGTCCTGCCGCACCTGGCGGCGGCTAGCGCATCACAGAGCCTGATTTTTGATCCAATCCATCATCAATTTAGATGTGGACATCAAATGCTGTTGCCTCCTCCCACCATCCGCCCCACTGGCAGCTCTTGCCCCCATCCCACTTCCCGCAGTCTTGTGGCCCAATTGACCACGCTTTCTAGAGCCTCCATGGAACAGGCTTCTGGGATCTTGCGGGACAACCAAAAAGACACTTTGAAACATATCTCTGGTGATATTCAAGTGGCCATCACTTTGGACCATACCATCCGTTCCAACGGGCTCGAATTCGGTTTTTTTCCCCACAGTTTTCCGGGATTCTTTCGTAGTAGTCCTCTCAATCCATGTAAATTTGCACGGTACACTTCCGTGCGTGCCGTGGCCCCCCTTGGTACCCCCACTGCCTTTATGGTGCCCCTGCAGTTCTAAATTGAAACTCAACCCACCCAGACTGCTCAGACCCTCTCCTACCTCTGCTGTTGCCATCTGTGTGATGTTCCACCCTTGCTCGGATCCTCACTTGCTGAGTTATGGGGATCTTCCCCACTGCTTTCAACTGGGCTTACCGCTTCTAGTGATCTCTCAGTCCATATCTTGCTCATTAATACATCCATCCTGGCACTGGCTGGCTATTTATGCCCAAATTGCTTGCCCCAGGATTCCGCCTTTCTGTGACTGAAACTCAGGTGTTATCGCTCATCAATGGTTACCCCGCATTGTACCTTTGATCAAGTATCCAAATTTCCGCCTCACTCTTCTCCGCAAGCTCGAAGTCTTGTTTCCCAACTTTGGGGCATGAAGGTGACAAATTCCTTGCGGGGGCGTTGGTAATCACTCTCCTCTATGTATCTGTATTTTTCCCAGGTAATATCACATGAATATAACACGTCTATTGCGTTTTCTCATGCCTGAGGCGAGGGACTGAGCCGGAATCTGGCTAATTCTGAGAGATCACAAGATTTGATGTAGGCACAAATTCCGACGTTGTGTGGTTCCTAGTGCTGTTGGAAGGTCGCATATGATCTGAATATGGGTAGGCAGTCTCTGAAGACTGTTCTAAGGTCTTTCATTGAAGAAAAACTCAAAAAGTGAATGAGTTAAACAGCAATCTTCTTCAATGTGTCGAACTTTCAATTTTGGGACGCAATCTTGATCCAATGGATCAGCAGAAGAGTGAACACAAGGATATGCACAGCAACTCACAAATCCCGTACCAGCCGCTCAAGAGGGTGACTCAAAATCTCGAATTTTCGAACACATCAGTGTGCACTAACAGAATTATATTTCTCGCTTTTGTATTGCTTTCTGTCCGTCTCGTGAGAAGCTACATGCCTTGGGCACTCAGAATGGCTCTAGATCACCGATTATTCCAACATTTTTCGAATTTTGTGTCAGATGTAGAGACGAAGACAAAAGATGAATCAAGTTTGTATAGTAAATATGGTAAAGCACTCGAAAACTGAGTGTGTTCGGGACCAAATCACCAAAACATTAATTCTGTTTTTTGTGTATGTCATATGGGCTCAACTATCTCCAATATCATACATAAAGGTCTTCCAAGTCCCCAGAAAAAGAGAGGGCCCATATCACACAGGTTTGAGGCTTAGAGCAATGTTTTTTAATTCATCGGACTGGTTTCCGAATCTGTCGGCCGAAGCCTCGGCCATACCTCGGGCATGCAATTTGAGCTCCGGTGTCCGTCGAGAAAACAGGAAAAAAATCAAATAAATTCAAGAGGGAAGGGAAGATACAGAAGTAAGATATCAGACTGTTTACACCAACAGAGGGATGGTGACCTTACTTCCTCCCTCTTCTCTGTGTTCCTTCCCCACAACGTTGCCGGTCAAAGTCGATGAGCTTGAAGCCGTTAGTGAAGAAGATATCTGTAGTTTTCAAGGATCTCATTTGAAGTAGAAGAACAAGAAGGAAGGAGATAGTGGGGCCTGCTGTCAAGGAGATGGCACAAATAGTGGAGCAGTCCACTAATTTTGCTGAGTCGGGTGCGCATAGTCAGTGAGCATAGAAAGGGGGAAAACCACAGGCCTGAACAGATGGCGTAGAAGGATTGGTAGCTGGATGAGTGATCTTTGGAAGAGAAGAAGGGACACAGAGGGGATGTGATCATTGCATAAGGACAAGAATTTGCGGGGAGGCCTGAGTTTGACTACTGGAATGAGAACTGGCTGAAGGGACAACAAAATTGAAATGGAAGAAATAGAAAGAGTTGAGCTCTAGGTCTCGGTTTATAGCATGAATAAAATGAATCTCGAATCCCATACACAGAGTCTGCCGCAGTTCCAAGTTCGGATCTCAGTCTCTCTGGTGGTTTATTGGGGTTCAAGGAGAAGAAGAAAGGGAGGAGGGATCAAACAGGGGTGGGAAAGAGTGACCAGCTCGAACCCCATACACAGAGTCTGCCGCAGTTCCAAGTTCGGATCTCAGTCTCTCTGGTGGTTTATTGGGGTTCAAGTAGAAGCAGAAGGAAATAATGGAGGGGGAGAAGCCAAAAGGGAGCAGGGAAAGAGTAACAGACTAGCCCAAACAGCGACAACGAATCCATGCCACCCAGGTAGAAATAAGTGGCTGGGAGAGCCCTGAGAAGAAAGGGAGGCCAGTAGGTGTAACAGGATGATGATTGAGGCTCAGGGAAGATGTAGGAGATGTGTTGTGAGAGGTGCAGTGGGAGATAGTGGTGGTGGCAGGAAGGAAGGGCTCCAACGCGATCCGGGGTCATGTGATGAAACGATCCTGTCACACTAAGTACGTGACATTTTGGGTCCAATCTTGCTCTTTTGAAGTGGACCACCGATTACATGGTGTTTAAATCTTTCAAGTTTCTCAGTTTACTGTTGAGTTCTTCTGTACTTGACCTGTATCATGTGATTTACCAAGCAGTATTTACTCTTGTTTCACTGGTATCATGGGCAGGACAATGAGTACAAAGTCATCATGGCGAGGCTTAGGTATAGCAAGGATCTGTCTATCGTTTGGGATTTATTCAGATTTTATTTGCATTTATCAAGTCTTTTCCGCCAACGCTGGTGGCAAAACAACATGGAGGAGGGCGTGGCGGGCGCCCGATGGCGCTTGGATGCAGAGGGGATTACTGCATTATTACCGATTTATTTTCATTTTCATTTTTACTTTTTTGCCTGTTCTCGACTGCCATTGGTGGCGGGAAGGTGGCACAATGACCACCCAATGGCGCTTGGGGTGATCCGGGGTCGCCTATTTACACCCGATTTAATGGTTATTTTTTCGTGGATTTTGGAGCACACACGGCCGAGGCGCGCATCGGGCGGTGGTCACGATGAGCGCGCACCGCGGGCGGGGACGGCGCATGATGGTGTGTTTGTCACATTGTGATCACATTATATATCTCGTATTTATTATGTATTTTATTTGTATTTTATGCCAATTTTTCCACCTGACAGCGGCGGCGATGAGCTCGATGATGGGCGCGCCGATGCCCACACTGATGGGCCTGATGGCGGCACGGTGGACACCGCCACATAGCTGCCTCAAAAGCCCTAAGTCCCCGCCCTATAGATATAGCGCGGTATACCGCGCATTTATAGCGAGGTATACCGCGGTTTATAGCGCGGAGCCCTACGCGACTTTTCAAGCCTCTCCTTAGACCTGCCATATAGGGATATATGTCCCCCCTAATTAGTGGTGCTATGTGGGATTATTAGGTGGTTAACTGAGACTTGTGCTCAATTTCGAAAATTTTGTCCAGTTTGGACCTAGCATTTTGGCCAACTCCGCCCGTTTTTGTCCGGTTTGGACCTAGGTTTGAGGGCGAAATGCCAAAATTTTGTCCGGTACCGGACCTGGCCTCCAAGTCTATTATCAGGGGTCCTCTTTGCCGCCACCGCAAAATTTGCCACCACCTTGCCGCCAATTTTGCCGCCACTCAGTCCTTCAAGCCAACTCCAAGTCCCGCAAGTAAAGTTGAATCTCACTCGATAAAGGCATTTCCTTGCCGTTGTTTATAACTATATGTGTTCCACAGGTTTTCAACACGAAATTCAGCACTTCAAGTGGTATGAATTTGACGCGGTGAGAGCAATTACTTTTCGTTACTTATCACAAGTCATCACTCTACGCCTTTCACAAGGCCCAAGACAACAGGAGCCCTGCATTATTGACTTTTGAAAGTGCCGCCACCGAACTGCCGCCAAAGTGCCGCCAGCACTGCCGCCAATTGCCGCCATGGCGGCAGTGGCGGCACTTTGGCGGCACTTTCCCTTTGCCCCGTTGGCATTCAACCATGATCAAGTTGGCTGTAAATTAAATCGACCCCGCACGATCGTTTCCGGGAAAACTGCGCTCAACGCCAACGACGCCCTCGTACACACCAGTAAATTCACTCCCCAGTGGTGAAACAACGACGATGGAATCCACGCGGCGTTGGTTAGACATCGATAATCTTCGTACAAAGCAGACTTAAACGACAAACTCCTCGCCTATGATCTCCTCCGTCACCTTCCAAAGCTTCTCCGCGTTGGCCTATCAATATTCATGAGGCGCGATACCCCGGGGAGAGCTACTTAGGACGTACGGGATCAGAGTTCACCGCGTGCCGTTTTTCATTGGCCTCGACACAATCCTCCAGGAAGGAGCCGGATGTGTCTGAATTTCGAGTCAGTTGAGACTCGGACCAGAACTTAGAGGAAGGAGGATTCAACTGACCGTTGAGACGAGGGTCGAACGCAGCGACGATGGTGCTAATAAGGGTGTGAGTTGGATAGTGCCGAGCCAGGTTCGTATTGGTACATACGTCGCAGCGCCTTGAGGAATAGTTTTCCATTTGAAGGCACTCTCGAGGTTCGGCTGACCGTCTTCTTTGAGAACTCCTGCGAATTACGCGATATCAGCATCGGACACAATTTGAGATATGCGGGTGGATGAACTCGCCAATCGCTTGCAGGGCAGGAAACCACTGCCTCCTTGGTTTGGACGTTCGTGAAAATGGCTGGCCGCACGGTTTGAGTTTTCTTTCATGCATCAAAATAACGCAAACGCACTCCCGGGATGCAAACTGTACGCTCGCAGCTTGCCGGCTCCGCGTTTGGCGAGTCCCAGCGCCGTGAGCACGGGCGCAGACTTGGCCTCGTGGTAGCGCAGGAGGACATCTGTTTCTTGCGCCGAACCGGGCGCAGGCTTGCGTACCGCTGAAAGATCGATTCCAGGGCCCATGCCTTGGCTCTCGGAAGACACGACGACGACGCGCGGGAGCCATTTCGGCGAGGCCGAAGCGAGCAGTTTGGGGAGGAGGAGTTTCGTGAGGAGGAACGGGCTGACGTGGTTGACAGCCATTTGGCTTTCAATGTCGTCGACGGTGATAGAGTAGACAAGACTGGTGTGGGCCGCGTTGTGGATGAGCACCTGTGTGGAATAAAATAAGTTTATAATCAGGAGAAGCACCCCTCGATACTTACGTGAAGTGGTTCGGAGTAAGCGTTAATTTCTTCGGCCGCTTTGCGAACGGCAGCGAGCGACGAGAGGTCGAGCACAACGGTGCGGACGTTAGCCGTTGGAACTTCCTTGCGAATGGCGTCTGCGGAGAGCTGAAGTCTCTCGCTGTTGTATCCGGTGATAATCACGAGCCCAGCGTATTTCGCAATCGCGCGGGCAGTCTCGAAGCCGATGCCGTTCTGCGATGTTCCAGTGACTAAAACTGTAAACAATGAAGCGCGGGAAGTATGGATATAACGTGTTCCACTCGCCGTTCTTGCCGGCAATCTCGCTAGAGAGCGCGTCGGCCACTTCGTCCGACGTAGTGGAAAAGCCAAAGGTGGGAAGAGACATGTCAATTCGATTTTGGTGAAAGGGTGAGTGATTTGTCGTTCAGCGATTTCCCTCTACTTGTACTCGTCGTGGCTCCACAGTGGGCCCTGATTCAGCGAACCTTTGGCTGATCCAGACCGCCTTGTTGCTTCCCACATGCGAAAGACCGCTCCCGCGCCTGTATACAAGGTGGAGCCGGCATTCTAAATGTATGTATAGGGCCGTCTTTCTCTTTTCCGGCTCAATTAACGAACGTAACGTAACGTTCCCGCGCACCATATACGGTAATCTGTTCCGTGTTTAAGTCGCCCATGGGTCGAAAAATCAATGCAGACCATCCATATTGAATTCCTTTGAATGTAGGATACCGATCGCAGTATAGCAGCCCCAAAATCTTCGAAGATTTTGCTCCACTTCAATTCTGATTGGTCGAGGGGTGTGGAGCAGCCAATGAGAAGCGAAAAATCTCGGCTAGATACGGAAAAAGATCCGCTAATACGCTATTGAAGCCTCCGAAACAACCGCCTGAAAACAATTTTGTTTTGTTTTCCGAGAATCATCATCTCTGTGGTCAACAACTCAAGCAACAGCTGCAGATGGGTAAACAGGGCAGTTTGAAGTCATACAACATCCAGAGACTAACCACCAGAGGGCTGGTCGAACGGCGAATATCGGCCAAAAAAGCGATCGTCGAACTTTTTGTTTGCCCGGAACTAACCGGCCCGTGGTCCGGTTTGGATGCAGTGTCGCCGAATGAGGCAATTACTGATCGGTAGTTTAAGCTCGCGTAAGCTCAGCTCACCTTGAGGTCAACCGACGCCATCAGCTCAAGCCGAGCTCAACTCGGCTTCCGGCAACACTAGGAGCCCCCTAGAGTTGCCCTTGATATGATCAGCCGTGATGTGATGATCAATATCGGCATCTAAGTGCCGGTTACACCGCCTGACGGCATCGTCGGCATGCCCACAAAACTAGATTTCGCTTTTCTTCCCAACTTATTGGAGTTTTCAGGAGGGTGTCGGCCATGTTCAGTGGGGGAGCAGGGACCCACCTCCTTCTGCCTGAAGGTAGGTGCGAGAAATTCAACTCAACCCGTAATCCGAGGAGATGGGGGAAAGTTGAAACACCCGTGGACTCCCTGGCGCTCGCCGCTGGGCCAAATCTACCGTTGTTCGTCTCGCGGCCAAAAGTATGATTAAAACGCGTAAGAATAATGCCATAGTGAGGTCCCGCAGACAAACTAACTTCTTAGGATCCACAGAACAAATTGGGCGGAGGTTCGCACTGTTGCCCAGAAACGAACATCGTGATGCGATGCAACATGAGATGTAAGATCTTTGCATTTCCCCAAAATTTTGGAGATCCCCCCGGCTTATTTTGTGGGGATGGTGCTGTTCAAATGTGGATCTCCCCCCATCCTGGGTTGTGTACAACTCCATACTTCAAGTTGTAGCTACCGTGGCTACAATACTGACCAATTTCCTGAATTCCCTGATGCCGATTCAGAGGCGGGTGGTACATGTAACGGTCATGATCAAAGTAGTAATATATGTATGTAAGTAAAGTATTAGACTGGGACTAGACCAGCACGCATGAGTTCGGACTCGACGAGCAACGAGCTTCGTTACATGTTTGACGCGGAGCTTCCGTACATGTTAACGCGGAACCTCCAGCTATATTAATATGCAGCCCGGAATGTGTTATGTTACTGTCACGCGTAGTTGATGTCGACAGCGCAATCATGCTTGAAGGACTCCGTAGATTAGTAGATTCGGTGGTTGGTAACATCGAGGCAGGACTCCGACACGTGGTAAGCAGTCTGTAAACTTGAGAGAAGTACATCATGATGGGCATGGGTCTGACCTTAAGCTTGTTTTTTCCTCGTGTCGTTCATCCAGCCTCCTTGGGAATCCCTTTTTTTCGCTGCCTGAAGTGCAGTGATTAATACCCCCTGTCGAGCGCCGCTCGCAGAAGAGGTGGGCGCAGCCTACCTCCCTACCCCTACCTCCCTACCTACCTACCGAACGATAATCCAAAGATGAATACTTGACCCCGGGCGAAGGGAGGGTTGAATTTAGGTGGGCGCGTTCGATTTGCGCGTCGATTCAACCCCAAACCTTCGATATCGATCCAAGGCTGAGTCGCATCGCAGCCACCTCCCTCCCTACCTACCACAGTGAGCGAAGCTTGCATGCTGCGTGCTGCGTGCATAACCAAACAAGACAAGGAAAGCAAACGAACCCAACACCGGGCGCCGGCGCTCAATCCGTGCATCGAACGCGAACGCGAAATTACTCGGGTGAATGGGAGGTGGAAGTAGAATATTGTATTCGATCAGCGAGCGCCGTATGTATGCAATCGATCAAACCGGAGAGCGAGGGGCGTATGTATACCCCAGTTGAAGTTTGAAGTTTGAACTTTGCTTTGAACGTTGCTTTGCTATCTATCTAATCCAAATGGATGGTGCCCCATCCCACATTTTCAGGCCTTTTGTGCGGGTTGGGGCACCATTCTTGTCTAAAAAAAATCTTCAAAAAAGTCATCAT